>JAYESA010000006.1:211172611-211260111 GCA_036927795.1 Iris macrosiphon | reverse complement strand
CATCTGACAAGGAATAGAACTACAAGTGTACGCAAGTACAAAGAACTGGTATGTAAGTGAGTATAAGAACAACAACTAGAACATGTAGAGATACAAGATCAGTCTATCAAGATACATGCCAAGAATCATCTAAGTGTGTGAAACATCAGTATATCATGTGATCGGCTTGGGACTACATGACTCATTACATGGATTAGCGATCATCCCCAACAGGTCAGGCTAACCAGAATATAACAGCGATGAGGCATGTAAGGGTAAGGCTGCACCGACGTGAGATGTGGGTGAGCTAATGCTGCATGTAAGGTTGGGTATGATCACATAACTACTAATATTTCCCCATTTACCCCAGCTAGCACGATGGATCCCAATCACGACTCCTCGTGACAGGTCTCAATGATGCCAACTCGTGTAAAGAACAGTGTCGGAGTCATGTACGCTGTACAACAAGAATTATAGAGATAATCAACATAATGGAAACTGTCAGAGAATGTACTCGCCTGTGGTCCTTAGCTGGCAATACCAATATCCGGGTTCCAATGTACCGTCTGATTGATCCAACAGTCCTATAGATATATCATAAACACAATACTGTATCAGACTTTACACTAACACACAATCAACATAATGATCTCGACAGGCTACACTATGGGTGGTCACGTCTGTCGTTGTTGTGCATAACAGACAGTCAATAGTATGGTCTTGCCAGTACGTCAGTGTATATTTGGCAGTCTGTTATCATGCTACAGGATCACAGTCGATGTAACTGTAGGGTATCCTTGATTACATTCATGTCATCTATAATATGATCTATCATACATAATTGTCTATTAGTTACCATTATATTAGATATTGTATATACATATACTTTAATAGAATTTTATATCTTGCATCCATATTAACCAGGTACTAGGGAGATATACACAATACATCTACCATCACATTTAAAATCTCATTATAATGCATGTACCCTACGTATATACTAATTAGGTTCGCATGCGTTATGGTTATACATATATATCAAGGTACTCAGAGTAACTATATACGTATACCAAATACCCATACGTACTTACGTACGCACCAAGTTTATATATGTCTATATACCAGTATTCAACGTAGCAAGTGCGAAGGTCTCCAAGGGAATTATATGTATGCATACACGTATAAGCAAGAAGGAACTCGAACCTGCGTGCGGAAATGAGACGTGCGTCTCGCGGCGTCGTCGAGTCGAAGGGCTGCTCCGTCGGGTACAGCGAGGTCAGCAGCGTACAGGCGGGAACCTCGGTCGGCAGCGTGCGGCGTTGTCGACGGCTCTGTTGACGGGATCCGATGCTCGGTCGGGGCGGGTGCAGCGCTCGGGGGGTCCGGCGCTCGGGCAGCGGGTGCAGCGCTCTGGGGGTCCGGCGCTCTGCAGCGGGTGCAGCGCTCGGGGGGTCCGGCGCTCGGGCAGCGGGTGCAGCACTCGGGGTCCGGCGAGTACAGCGCTCGGGGGATCAATGGAAGGGTCGGGTTTGAGAATAGGGATGGTAGCAACTTTCGGCTGTGGTTTTTGAAGAAAAAGGAAAAGAGGAAAAGAGGTTATATATATAGTATTGTGTAAGGGGTTGACCTAGGGTTTGGGTTGACTGGTCAACCCTCTTGGAATTGGCCTCTTATGGAGATATTACAAGGGCCAAGATTTACTAGAATTAAAATGGTAGGCTAGGATGCATTAGTTCTAAGATTTTTGAGACCATGGTTTAATGGAGATTGATGTTGCAATTTCACTGTCCCAAAATTATGGAAAAATATACATGAAGGAAAATTGGATTTATTCGCATGTCGTGTCCAACAAATAGGGAAAAATTACACAAAATTGAATTTATTGAGGATTAACTATAATGGGTTGCGACATCAGTTGGAAAACGAGGGCTCGCATAGCGTCCTAATTTTCGAAGCAATGATAAATTGCAATAATCAAATAATCATCCTCAATTAATTAAATATAATTAAATATCAAGCAAATCATCTACACATTAATTACGAAAAGACAAAAATACCCCTAATCCAAAAAGTGGGGGTGACAAGTCTACCCTCCTTAAAGAATTTTGTCCTCGAAATTTAAAATAACTATCACTAGAACAAGCAATCAATTAATGAATTATACCTCAAGTCTCGAAGATATATGGATACCGCTCACGCATTTCGTCCTCTCTCTCCCAAGTTGATTCTCCTGGAGAGTGATTTCTCCATGCAACACGAACCAAGGGAATAGTCTGGTTCCGCAATATCTTCTCTCTACGATCCAAGATCTCCACCGGTTGTTCAGGATAGCTGAGTGTCGGTCCAACTTCGATCTCCGAATGATCTAATACGTGACTAGGATCTGCTACGTACCGTCTCAGCTGTGACACATGGAACACGTTATGCACTCCATCTAGAGTAGGCGGTAAGTCTAGTCTATAGGCCACTGCACCGACCCTTGCAAGAATACTGAAGGGCCCGATGTATCGTGGGCTAAGCTTTCCTCCTCTGCCGAAATGAATCGTGCCTCACGTCGGAGAAATTTGTAGGAACACCAAATCGCCAACCTAGAACAACGATCTTAACACGCAATCTAAACAAGCAATCACAAACCAACAAAACAAATCAAAACAATACCTAAAACTCTAGGGGTCTACGGTGACTATCTGCCCAATGTCGCTATCTGTCCTGCGCCACTCGTAGTCTGTCTCTGATAAGTTTTACCTTTTCTGCTGCATCCACGACCATTTCTGGCCCTAACAAGGCTCTTTTTCCAACATCATCCCAAGATAAAGGGATACGATACCTCCGTCCATATAAAGCCTCGAATGGTGACATCTTAATGCTGGCCTGGTAGCTGTTGTTGTAAGCAAACTCTACCAAGTATAAATGATCCTCCCAAGAACCTCCGAGATCCAATACGCAAGTGCGTAGCATATCTTCAAGAGTCTGAATAGTCCTTTCAGACTGCCCGTCTGTCTGTGGGTGATATACGGTACTGAACTTAAGCTGAGTGCCCAAGCTAGACTGCAGGCTCCTCCAGAAATGGGAAGTAAAACGACTATCCCGATCTGAGACAATACTCACAAGAACTCCATGTAATCTGACAATCTGCTGTACATACATCTCTGCTAGCCTCTCCGTCGAAGTACCCACTTTAAAAGGTAAGAAGTGGGTTGATTTGGTCAACCTATCCACGATGACCCAAATTGCGTCCTTTCCTCCTGGAGAACGAGGAAGCCCTGAAACGAAGTCCATAGTCACGTGCTCCCACTTCCATTCTGAAATGGGTAAAGGTTGAAGCAATCCCCCTGGCCTCTGTCGATCTGCTTTCACCTGTTGGCATACTAAATATCGGGATACGAAGTGTGCTACTTCGCGCTTCATACCATACCACCATACATGCTTCCTCAAATCTTGATACATCTTGTTGGCTCCGGGATGCATCGAGTACTGAGAGCGGTGTGCCTCCTGTAAAACTTCTTCGCGCAGCTCTCCACTTGTCACACACATCCTCGTACCATGTCGTAAGGATCCATCATCCGCAATAGTAAAATCGTCTACCAATCCTGCCTGAACTTGTGCTCTAATATTCCTTAGTGTCTCATCATCATACTGTGCCGCTCTAATTTTGTCTATCAGCTCTGATTGAATCTGCAGTCCCCACATCTGAATCTCAGCTCCTGTAACTAATACCTCAATTTCCAAGCTCTCAAGATCAGCTAATAAGTGTCTATCCGAAGTCAAACACATAGCCATTGGGTACCTGCTCAAGGCATCCACGACTACGTTGGCTTTTCCTGGATGATACTATAATGAGATATCAAAGTCTTTCATCAATTCTAACCACCTTCTCTGTCTCATATTCAGCTCCTTCTGTGTAAACACGTACTTTAAGCTCTTGTTGTCTGTGAAGATTTTCATACACTCTCCGTACAGATAGTGCTTCCACAGCTTTAGGACAAAGATAACTGCCGCTAACTCCAGATCGTGAGTGGGGTAGTTCCTTTCATGAGGGCATAATTGTCTTGAAGCATAGGCAATTACTTTCCTGTGTTGTTGAAGAACGCATCCCAACCCTTTTCCTGAAGCATCACTGTAGATAGTGAATCCACCTGTCCCTGAAGGCAATGTCAAAACTGGTGTTGTCGTCAATCTCCTCTTCAGCTCATCGAATGCGGCTTGGCATTCTTCTGTCCAGACAAATTTTACATCCTTCTTGTCGCACCCCGATCCCGTAGGGGCCGATCCCGTAGGGCCTATCGTCCTCGCTTGGTCCCTACGGAACCATTCGTCCTCGCTTGGTCCCTACGGAACCGTTCGTCCTCGCTTGGGCGCGATGCCGTGCAAGCCTAAGTTGCGCTTGCACCAGGCAACGTACCTGCACAAGACAAGTTAGACAAAATATACATATATAGGCACAGAGTAAAACGCAGAGAACCAAGGTAGAACACATTTGATAGCACACAAAATACTTTCTTTTTATTGAATACTGAAGATTTGGATTACAAAATACTTGCTTGGCTGAGTTACAAAATATTCCTTAGAAGGCTTACAACTCTTTTTACATTCCCAAAACTAGCCACAACGCCCATTACATTATGCCCTTGTAGTAGGACCAAAATAACCAAAACATCTAGCAGAAGGAGAGTAGCCCACTGGAGAGGTAAGCAGCGAAGGAAGCAGCACGAACACAGTCCTAAGGAAGGATGCGCACACGCTGATTCAGGTTCAGGATGCTTGCCAGACTCTCGCTCCCAGCACCTGGATATTTGCCCACAAACGTGGGTCAGTACTACCACATGTACTGGTGAGCGACCGTGGCCAAACTCACCTTAGAAATCCACACTAAGTAAGCATATGAAGCTAGCATTATTAAGTGGTCTTTCTCGTTGTCTAGTTTCTTTTTAGCAATTTATACAAGAAAACATAGACGATGTATAGCATATGCATATGATATTTCTTACCCACGACCGAGCGGTTATCCCTGCAGCAGACACACAAGTTAGCCACAATTTGCATATGAATAACTTATGAATCAATAAAGCATCAAGTGTTAGGTATACAAGAAGGTAAACCTAGCATGCGCCCTAACTATATGATGGTCCCCTCATCGGGATTAGCAGTTGGGACGTACAAGCCCATCTCACTAATAGACTTGTCTCGGTCTACCCAAGGACGTACAAGCCTTAGGTATCTAGATCTCTTCCGGCCGAACGATCCCCAGTGCCCCAGGGACCGCTCGAGAGATAATCCTTGTGCACAAGTTGTCCTGACCAAATGCATGAATGCAAGCCCTATCAGAAAAATATGCTATCATGCAACTGATGAACCAAGCACACAAGTCTATCTCTTTTTCTCTTTTCTCATTATTAAGCTCAAGTCCAGAGTTTTCTCGCCACAATACTCAATGCACAGATACACAAGGGACAGTTAAGCATTCCATAAGCAACTAGTAAGTTAGCAGTTCTATACTTGAAGCATGCAATACTTTCTTTTATCTTTAGCTTATCTTTTAGTGAGGCAACATAATTATGTGAACTAGAGATTCTTTATTAGGCATGCAGACTTAAAGGATTCATCGAAGGGCCTAAGCCACTCACCAAATGAATCGAACGAGAGGATGGGGAAGCCTAAGCGACGTTCACTCTTTGGTTATGCGTCCTGAAAATGCAACAATACTTGATTAGCATACTTCGATCTCTTTCCCTTACGATTCTAAAAGAAAGCGCAAGCGAGAAGGCGAAATCATGAAAACCAAGTCATCGAAAGCAACTCAAAACACAAAGCAACACAAAACCAAAAAGCAAAGCAACCAACGAAAACTCTTGGACTCATTTCAATAGAAGCCGTTCGATTAATTCGAAGGGTTCATTGCACTTCGTCCGTGTTGATTCGGCGGTAAGGTTTCCCCGAGACTCGATTCTCAACCGAGTCGAAGCAGCGTAGTGTTTCTTAAGTAACCGTTCGGAGCGGGGCATTACATACTACCCCACTGAGAAGAAGTTTCGTCCTCGAAACTTAAGAGATCAAGGAGGCAAAGATCAAGCATCAAGAGTTCAAAGGAATAAGACTCACCAACATCGTGTCCGCTCTCATCACGCTCAATATTCAACTGATACACTCTAGGCCTTCTTGTCTGATCAGTTGGTTCCAGAGCAGGACCCGGAGGGGTCTGAGTCTCAACCCGAGCAGTCTTGTTGTTTCCACTCCGGTATGGCGGTGGAACCGTCTGGTTTTGGCAGTTCACTGCCTGATGCCCTTTTTCACCGCAGTTATAACACTCATTATTTGCACCACGACAAATATCTATGGTATGGCCTGGTTTGTGGCAGTAAATGCATATAGGACCAGGGCGCCGCTCGCCCGCTGTTTTTTTTTTCTTCATCATGGTATCTTTTAGCAGGAGGGTTTCGAGGAGCCGGTGCCCTTTTTGGAGCATTTTGCGGAGTGAACTGCTCATTCTGCACGGCTGCCTCAAAGGCTTGTATATAGGTTTTGCACTCCCGGTTCATAACATCTTTTCTTAGATTATCGTTTAAGCCTTTTATGAACCGATGTGTGCGAGCTGCCTCATCAGGAATCATCGAGCTAGCGAACTTAGCAAGTTTGGAGAATTCTGACTCATAATCTTCGACAGACATGCTCCCTTGCTTAAGCTCGGTAAACTCGTCTTCTTTTCTCTGCCTGACAGCTGGCGGGAGGTAATGCGCAAGGAATGCTTCCTTGAACATTCCCCAAGTAATCCTACCATCCTGATGTTTGGTGGCGAGGTCTGCTTTCTTGACTTCCCACCAGTCGTGTGCTCGTAACCGCAACTGCATATCTGTGCACGCCACCCTCTTGTTCGCAGGTATTGAGGCAAAGCTAAACAAGCTCTCCATCTTTGCGACCCAGTCCATCACCTTATCCGGCGTGGTCCTGCCTTCAAACTCCGGAGGGTTCAACTTCAGGAATTCAGCGCCTTTAAAGGTGGCCGCACGAGGAGGCTCGTCTGTTTCTGCTAATCCTGCGCCTTGAGGCATGGTCGGGGCAGTCACAGGTGTTACGGCGGTGCCAGATGCACCACTGTTCGCTGCTAGTGTTGTCACTATCTGCGTCAGGGAGTCAAGCTGCTTTTGTTGTGCCAAGGCTCTAGCATCAGCTCGTTGCTGCTGAGCCTCGAATCGTTCTTGTTGCGCAGCATGACGATCATTTTGATTCTGTAACATTGCAATCAATCTATCCATTTGATCATCGCTCACGCTAGCTGCGCGCGATGACTCAGGGTTACCAGCACCTGTTCTTGTCATCTTTGCTGCAAAAGAGAGTAGCTTGTATTAGTCTCATAACGTATTATAGACTTATTGCATGGGACGTTGGGTTTTCATACTCTTAGGGACCTTTCTCACTCGATTTACTTCTTATAGATTCGAAATCAATTTTCAAAATTCGGGACTTTTGAAATCGCTTGAAAACTTATATCCTTTTTCGAAGACGATGTTTGAAGAGGCCAAGGACGTAAAGCCATGCTCTGATACCACCTGTCGTGCCCCGATCCCGTAGGGGCCGATCCCGTAGGGCCTATCGTCCTCGCTTGGTCCCTACGGAACCATTCGTCCTCGTTTGGTCCCTACGGAACCGTTCGTCCTCGCTTGGGCGCGATGCCGTAAAAGCCTAAGTTGCGCTTGCACCAGGTAACGTACCTGCACAAGACAAGTTAGACAAAATATACATATATAGGCACAGAGTAAAACGCAGAGAACCAAGGTAGAACACATTTGATAGCACACAAAATACTTTCTTTTTATTGAATACTGAAGATTTGGATTACAAAATGCTTGCTTGGCTGAGTTACAAAATATGCCTTAGAAGGCTTACAACTCTTTTTACATTCCTAAAACTAGCCACAACGCCCATTACATTATGCCCTTGTAGTAGGACCAAAATAACCAAAACATCTAGCAGAAGGAGAGTAGCCCACTGGAGAGGTAAGCAGCGAAGGAAGCAGCACGAACACAGTCCTAAGGAAGGGTGCGCACACGCTGATTCAGGTTCAGGATGCTTGCCAGACTCTCGCTCCCAGTACCTGGATATTTGCCCACAAACGTGGGTCAGTACTACCACATGTACTGGTGAGCGACCGTGGCCAAACTCACCTTAGAAATCCACACTAAGTAAGCATATGAAGCTAGCATTATTAAGTGGTCTTTCTCGTTGTCTAGTTTCTTTTTAGCAATTTATACAAGAAAACATAGACGATGTATAGCATATGCATATGATATTTCTTACCCACGACCGAGCGGTTATCCCTGCAGCAGACACACAAGTTAGCCACAATTTGCATATGAATAACTTATGAATCAATAAAGCATCAAGTGTTAGGTATACAAGAAGGTAAACCTAGCATGCGCCCTAACTATATGATGGTCCCCTCATCGGGATTAGCAGTTGGGACGTACAAGCCCATCTCACTAATAGACTTGTCTCGGTCTACCCAAGGACGTACAAGCCTTAGGTATCTAGATCTCTTCCGGTCGAACGATCTCCAGTGCCCCAGGGACCGCTCGAGAGATAATCCTTGTGCACAAGTTGTCCTGACCAAATGCATGAATGCAAGCCCTATCAGAAAAATATGCTATCATGCAACTGATGAACCAAGCACACAAGTCTATCTCTTTTTCTCTTTTCTCATTATTAAGCTCAAGTCCAGAGTTTTCTTGCCACAATACTCAATGCACAGATACACAAGGGACAGTTAAGCATTCCATAAGCAACTAGTAAGTTAGCAGTTCTATACTTGAAGCATGCAATACTTTCTTTTATCTTTAGCTTATCTTTTAGTGAGGCAACATAATTATGTGAACTAGAGATTCTTTATTAGGCATGCAGACTTAAAGGATTCATCGAAGGGCCTAAGCCACTCACCAAATGAATCGAACGAGAGGATGGGGAAGCCTAAGCGACGTTCACTCTTTAGTTATGCGTCCTGAAAATGCAACAATACTTGATTAGCATACTTCGATCTCTTTCCCTTACGATTCTAAAAGAAAGCGCAAGCGAGAAGGCAAAATCATGAAAACCAAGTCATCGAAAGCAACTCAAAACACAAAGCAACACAAAACCAAAAAGCAAAGCAACCAACGAAAACTCTTGGACTCATTTCAATAGAAGCCGTTCGATTAATTCGAAGGGTTCATTGCACTTCGTCCGTGTTGATTCGGCGGTAAGGTTTCCCCGAGACTCGATTCTCAACCGAGTCGAAGCAGCGTAGTGTTTCTTAAGTAACCGTTCGGAGCGGGGCGTTACACTTCTTGGTCAGCCTAGTCATTGGCTCTGCAATCTTAGAGAAGTCTTGTACAAATCTTCTGTAGTATCCTGCTAGTCCGAGAAAACTCCTGATTTCAGCTACCGTACCGGGGGTAGCCCATGACTTCACTGCCTCTATCTTCTTTGGGTTAACTGAAATTCTGTCACCCGTTACCATATGTCCAAGAAATTCAACCTTTTCAAGAAAGAATTCACACTTTGAAAGCTTCCCGTATAATTTCTCTCTCCTGAGAGTTTCTAAGACTATTCTTAAGTGCTCTTCATGCTCTTCTGGGGTTTTTGAATATACTAGAATGTCGTCAATAAACACCACTACGAACTTGTCAAGGTACTGGTGGAACACCTTGTTCATCAAGTTCATAAATACTGCTGGTGCATTGGTTAAACCAAACGGCATTACTGTAAATTCAAACTGGCCATATCTGGTTCGAAAGGCAGTCTTCGGTATGTCTTCTTTCTTCACTTTCACCTGGTGATAGCCTGACCTCAAGTCTATTTTTGAAAACACCTTCGCAACGCTCAATTGATCGAAAAGATCATCTATCCTCGGCAGCGGGTATTTGTTTTTGATAGTGAGGTTATTCAAAGCTCTATAATCGATACACATACGTACCGTGCCATCCTTCTTTGGTACAAATAATACCGGTGCTCCCCATGGCGATGAACTGGATCTAATAAAACCTTTATCTTGTAGCTCCTCAACTTGTTTCTTTAGTTCTACCAATTCGTTGTTGTTAACTCTATAGACATGTTGTGAAATAGGCTCCGCTCCTGGTATCAAGTCTATAGAAAACTCAACGTCTCTGTCTGGTGGCAAACCTGGCAACTCCTCTGGAAATACATCCAGGAATTCCGCTATAAGTGGATGCGGTAACTCTTTTTCTTCCACCCTGGCTCCGCAAAAAGTGCCTCTGCTCCGCTCCTCTGCTCCTCTGACAATCTCAAACTCTGGCTCTCCTGGTGTTCGAAATACTACTCTACCTCCGTGACAATCTATAGAAGTATGGTGTTTACTCAGCCAGTCCATTCCGAGTACAATATCGTATTCCGGAAGTGGCATAACGAGTAAACTCACGCTCAACTCTCGGCCTTCCAATGACACTCTCCGATCCTTGCAACAATCACGGACTAGGATAATGCCTCCTCCTGTCGTGATCTTGCAAGTCCTATCTAATGGTTCCATTTCTAAATGATGTTTGAGGGCATAAGATACAGATATGAAACTATGGGAAGCACCAGAATCAAATAATGCAAGTGCTGGAATAGAATCGAGTAAAACTGAACCTGAAATCACGTCTCCAGCTGGCTCGGTCTCCTCAGTGGTCATGGCATAAGCTCGTCCTTGTGGTGCTCCTCTCTGTTGCTGCTGCTGCTGAGCAAACCTCTCCTGCTGTGATGGAAGTGGAGGTCCTCTCTGCTGGCCTCCTGGTACAATAGATGCTCTGGCTGGTCCTCTCTGAGCGGCTCCTCCTCCTTGGCAATTCTGAATAGTTGAGCAGTCCCTCAGCTGATGTGCTGCTGATCCACACGATAAGCAAGTGCCCAACCTTTTTTTGCAGATATCTCTTGTATGTCCCATCTTTCCGTAATACGAACATGGGGTAACGAGTTGATTATGTCTTTGTGGTTGCTGTTGCTGAGCATGTCCTCGAACTGGTGCTTGTTGCTGGTGTTGCTGCTGGTGTTGTTGCTGGTACGGCCTATGTTGTTGTTGAAAGTGTGGGCACTTGGCTGGTCCTATGTTACCTCCTGTTGCTCCAGATGTATCGCGTCCTCTCTTGGGCCTGAGGTCCAAGTCGTCTTCGGCAATCTGGGCATCCATCAGAATACCCTCAAATGTAGCAGTACGTCGTCCCGAAGTACGAGACTTGATCTCCCTGTTTAATCCCTTCCTGAATTTCCGAGCTCTGTTTCCTGGGTCTCGAACCATCGATGGTGCAAATCGACTCAATCGACAAAACTCTGCAGCATATTCGTCGACTGACATGCCTCTTTGGACTAAGTCATGAAACTGGCTTTCTAATGCTCCCAAGGCTACGTCAGGAAAGAATTTCTCTTTGAAGAGTTCCTTAAAGTCCTCCCAAGTAAGTCCTTCAGCGGCGAGTCTCGGCTCTGTACGATACCACGTCAGTGCGATATCAAACATCTGACTGCCAGCGGCCTCTATCTGAAGAATCTCCGGAATCTGTGATAAGCGGAAATTTCTTTCTATGTCTTCTAACCATTCGTCAGCATATAGTATTCCTTCTGTGCCTTTGAACTCTCGAGGCATCATCCTCTTAAAGTCTACTATAGTACCGGGCCTCTGTTGTTGCTGACCTTGATGTTGCGGTTGTCGTGCTACTCTCTCCACAGCCTGGAGAGTCATCTGATGAGCATTCTCCATGCTCTATCTCATCAGTTCGGTCTGCGCCTGGTGTGCTTCTGCTTGCATTCTCTGAGCCTCAGCTTGAACACGCTGAGCTTCTGCTGTTACTCTCTGGGCCTCTAGCATGCCCTGCATCAGTGCGAACATCTATGCCCCGTCAGCGGGCACTCTTCCAAAAATCGGTGTCGGTGGTGGTGGAAGGTTGTCTGTCATAGCTGGGGCAATCCTCTGTATAGGTGGAGGAGGAATCCCGTTAGTTGCAGACACTCCCACACGAACAGGAGATATAGGAGGATCTCCAGGTATCTGTTCGTCAGGTTGAGAGGTGGCAGTCCTCTCTGAATTGGTTGCTCCCATTCTCATGGATCTAGTATTCGACGACATCCTGAATATAGATCAAGGAATCAATTAAGGTGATAGATATGATATTATCAAGAAAGGACACTAAAGCGCTAAAGGAAGCAATCTATTGGATAGCAATATAACGTTCAAAATTTCCTAGTGTGATTGAGCATATTCTCATCCTAGATCCTATTCTCTATATCCTAGCACAGGCTCGCAGCAGTATAACTAAGTTGTCGCATGACTACGATATCGCATAACTTGCGAAACTAAACCTGCATGGGCCACCACTAAAAATGTGTCACGACCCGCACCTGGTGTAGGGCACGAGAGCGTGGGTACGTCCAGCCTACGCCGCAGCATCGGCGGTAGAACGCTGTCTGGGTCACAGTAACACTAACTAACTAACACCTGTCAATGATATACATCTCC
Source organism: Iris macrosiphon (assembly GCA_036927795.1). NCBI lineage: Eukaryota > Viridiplantae > Streptophyta > Magnoliopsida > Asparagales > Iridaceae > Iris > Iris macrosiphon. The sequence goes on along the minus strand of JAYESA010000006.1, from coordinate 211,247,660 downwards.
AAAATCTCTCAATATAACTCAATCACAACGACTATAAGGCACGATAAAAGATAAAAGAAATAACATAGTTAAACACCATGTCCCAACATAAAGATAACTCACAGTCTAGCTGTCCAACACAAGTCTCCAATTAAACTTAACATAAGTCTAAACATAAACTAAAATATCCTTCATAAGTCTCAAGCATAAAATAAATACTATCTAGGTAGCTGTAGGCAATGACTCTTCTAGAAGCATGGTCTCCTCTAGGATCTCTGGTACATAGTCTGCTTCTATACCTGGTCCGTAGTGCGTGGTATAAAAATCTTTAAGGTTCTCTGGAAAAAATATCCAGTCAGGATTGGAACAAAAATATACCTCTAACAGCAGTTCCACATATATTGACAAAAACTATAATACAGTGTAAAGAAATACAAGACAGATATGAATAACTGGCAATAAGATACTGGAATAAAGTACTGGAACATCATCATCAATATGTATCTGACAAGGAATAGAACTACAAGTGTACGCAAGTACAAAGAACTGGTATGTAAGTGTGTATAAGAACAACAACTAGAACATGTAGAGATACAAGATCAGTTTATCAAGATACATGCCAAGAATCATCTATCTAAGTGTGTGAAACATCAGTATATCATGTGATCGGCTTGGGACTATATGACTCATTACATGGATTAGTGATCATCCCCAACAGGTCAGGCTAACCAGAATATAACAGCGATGAGGCATGTAAGGGTAAGGCTGCACCGACGTGAGATGTGGGTGAGCTAATGCTGCATGTAAGGTTGGATATGATCACATAACTACTAATATTTCTCCATTTCCCCCAGCTAGCACGATGGATCCCAATCACGACTCCTCGTGACAGGTCTCAATGATGCCAACTCGTGTAAAGAACAGTGTCGGAGTCATGTACGATGTACAACAAGAATTATAGAGATAATCAACATAATGGAAACTGTCAGAGAATGTACTCGCCTGTGGTCCTTAGCTGGCAATACCAATATCCGGGTTCCAAGGTACCGTCTGAGTGATCCAACAGTCCTATAGATATATCATAAACACAATACTTTATCAGACTTTACACTAACACACAATCAACATAATGATCTCGACAGGCTACACTATGGGTGGTCACGTCTGTCGTTGTTGTGCATAACAGACAGTCAATAGTATGGTCTTGCTAGTACGTCAGTGTACATTTGGCAGTCTGTTATCATGCTACAGGGTCACAGTCGATGTAACTGCAGGGTATCCTTGATTACATTCAAGTCATCTATAATATGATCTATCATACATAATTGTCTATTAGTTACCATTATATTAGATATTGTATATACATATACTTTAATAGAATTTTATATCTTGCATCCATATTAACCAGGTACTAGGGAGATATACACAATACATCTACCATCACATTTAAAATCTCATTATAATGCATGTACCCTACGTATATACTAATTAGGTTCGCATGCGTTATGGTTATACATATATATCAAGGTACTCAGAGTAACTATATACGTATACCAAATACCCATACGTACTTACGTATGCACCAAGTTTATATATGTCTATATACCAGTATTCAACGTAGCAAGTGCGAAGGTCTCCAAGGGAACTATATGTATGCGTACACGTATAAGCAAGAAGGAACTCGAACCTGCGTACGGAAATGAGACGTGCGTCTCGCGGCGTCGTCAAGTCGAAGGGCTGCTCCGTCGAGTACAGCGAGGTCAGCGGCGTACAGGCGGGAACCTCGGTCGGCAGCGTACGGCTTTTATGGCGGCTCTATTGACGGGATCCGACGCTCGGTCGGGGCGGGTGCAGCGCTCGGGGGGTCCGGCGCTCGGGCAGCGGGTGCAGCGCTCGGGGGATCCGGCGCTCGGCAGCGGGTGCAGCGCTCGGGGGGTCCGGCGCTCGGGCAGCGGGTGCAATGCTCGGGGTCCGGCGAGTACAGCGCTTTCGGCTGTAGTTTTTGAAGAAAAAGGAAAAGAGGTTATATATATAGTATTGTGTAAGGGGTTGACCTAGGGTTTGGGTTGACAGGTCAACCCTCTTGGAATTGGCCTCTTATGGAGATATTACAAGGACCAAGATTTACTAGAATTAAAATGGTAGGCTAGGATGCATTAGTTCCAAGGTTTTTTAGACCATGGTTTAATGGAGATTGATGTTGCAATTTTACTGTCCCAAAATTATGGAAAAATATACATGAAGAAAAATTGGATTTATTCGCATGTCGTGTCCAACAAATAGGAAAAAATTGCACAAAATTGAATTTATTGAGGATTAACTATAATGGGTTGCGACATCAGTTGGAAAACGAGGGCTCGCATAGCGTCCTAATTGTCGAAGCAACGATAAATTGCAACAATCAAATAATCATCCTCAATTAATTAAATATAATTAAATATCATGCAAATCATCTACACATTAATTACGGAAAGACGAAAATATCCCTAATCCAAAAAGTGGGGGTGACAATGGGCTATATGATTTCTATGTTATTTTCTCTCAAAATATGCCACTGATATGAAATAAATTTACTCTAGTTCTTAATGTCGACATCGTAAAAAATACGAGAAAAGTTGAACGAAGTTTTTGTATTAATTGGAATAGAACAAAGAGTACAAAAGAATCTCTAACATGTATAGTCTGAGTACAAATAAATCTAAAAAAGTGTGACGGTGGAGAGCAAGTCTGTGATCGACTTCTTTACTCTGTTGACGGTCCAACGAAAGAGAATGGCGAGGCCCCGAGGATCTTGAGTATACGACTCAATGGATGTCCCTTCCTCCTACTTTCTCTGTCTCTATGGTTGTCCTCCTGTTTTCTCTTTTTCTCTTTTTTGTGTGGGAGACACCCACTATTTATAGGCATCAAAGGATCATGCGTGCGCATGCATGCACGTGAATTTTACCTTGTCGCATGCCATCTTCAAAGAATGGCAATCACAAATTTGTAGGCTCATTCTGCGTTATGGCTGTCATGTGGCAAATTGAGATCTAGGGTTGCAAATACCCATAATCCGTGCAACACGTGTCATACGATTATTGCTTGAAGATCTTGGTTGTTAGTAACAGAAAGATTCGATTGTGTAGGATTTTTAAGGGAACACTGCCGCATGAAAACTCCAGTGCATGAGGAATACTGTTGCATAGGACCTTCATTGTGATGACGTAGGCATTGCATGCTCCTTGAAGTAGTCTATCAGTTGATGGCACATAATTGTATTTGGCGCATATCTGCCTTTAGTGTATGACCTTTGGCTGCCCTCAGCGTATGGCCTTTGACTGCATTTGGCGCATGACTGCCTTTAGTGCATAGTTGCACATGGCTTGTGGTTGCATTTGGCGCATGGTATAAATTTTTCCATGTTTCTACAAGACCCCCTTCAAAGCTTTCAAACTTAATTAAGTTTGGAATACTTTGAACATAAGCATGGATAATGAAGGCGCATGGGCTACTTCGGCGCATTAGTTTATTGGCACATTATTTTGCCACCACATGGCCTGAATGCTAAAGTACTGCTGTTAATTCGAGGATAACACCTCGATTCTTGAACGGATCAGGATCTCATACTGCCGTATGACACGTAGGACCCCAAAGCCAAAGCGTCGTCTCTTTAATGGCTAAGTTATGTGAGAACCGACTCGTTGGCCTTCTAACCTGCCACAAGGGTAAGGATATCGAACTTTCTTCCCTCAAGTCCTGAGCTGTCATAGTCACAACTGTGTCAAAGGGTTTTCAAAACACTCATTTGACCTTCTCTTCCATTTCCCATAGGCCTGGGTTCATTCATTGAATACGAGATTTATTTTGTGGTCTTGGTGCCCGACTACTCGGGAACTTTAATTGCCATCCTTGCCTATAAATTGGAGCCACGAGAGAAAGAGAGAAATATTTCTTCTTCGCAAGATGCCTTTGCAAAAGTCGGGCATAGAGTGTTCGGTCGAGTGTTTCGTTGATCCTATGTCTCTGATGGTCGACCATTCGGTTGCCACTTCTGAAGGTAAAGAGAAAACTCCTCGTCTCCTCTTTCTTAGAACACAGAGACACAATCACACAGTCTGATTTGCATGGGCGAAGAATTGCCAAGAACATGCACAGACAAACCCCACGGCTTGACGTGCATAGTCATCGCCGAAAGGCTTCGACACGAAGATGTGCTGATGGTAGGATCCCTTTACTAGGCGCACGGAGTGACGCTGTCTCGGGACGCTCTGTAATGCCCCAGTCCCAAAATGTCGAGGGACTAGACACGTGGCAATGGCCAGCAGCACAACTCCAATGGGCAAACCCAATTTAATGAACCAGTTAGAGTGCACTTAAGCTGTAATACATAAAATTGGTCTACGAATACTGTCATAGTTTATATATCTAATCTCATCTACAATAAGTAATAAAATCACAAAGAGACAAGTCCAGTCAAAATAATATAAAATGATCTGTCCAATCAAAGCAATATAAATAATGTCACGGGGAACAACCCGTCATCAAAATGGAAAGAAAAATAAATCCAAGTACAATATCCAGAAGTCACTACAAGATCAAATATCCAAGAACACTAAGCATAAATAATGAATGGTAAGAATACTGTGTGCTCAAGAGAAGTCCTCCGGAACAATCTCGTCCTCTGCAACCTGTACGTCTCCAATAGTAGCACATGCCCCGTAAACCTCGGGATAGCTCTCATCGTCTATACCTGGGGACATAATCCGGATCTAGGTCCTCAAGGGACATAGCAAGGTACAATAAACACTCAAGGCAAATAAAATATAGCAAGTAAATATAGACAGATCCTCAAGGAAAGCTATGTAACCAGCTAAGTAAAATGCAAATGAGAGCATCACTAGTACTCAGGCTGAAACTACTACAATATCTGTGTCAGGGAGCCGGTAGCAGGAATATCAAGTAATGGGCCAAGCTCTGGAGCAGAGGCTAAAGCACCTCAATAATAAATATATATGTATGTAAACAGCCTGTAGCTTGTGAGTCTCTCCCCACTCAATGTAACCTCATGTCTCATGTCCATGACGTCTGTCCATAACACGAAAGATCATGACCTCTAGCTAGTACAACGAGTCATAGTAATATCTATATAATAAGCAAGTCTCATGTCACGAATCATGTAAGCCTATACAGAATCACCATGAATATATTAGGAAAGATTCTGTCACATGAAATAGTATCAAGTGTCCTACGGTATGGCGTACTTGGTAAAGCAAGCATGTAAAAATATAGGATCGTGGAATCAACTCTCTAAGTGACGTTACACGATTCCGCGTACGGCGTCGACACCCGAATCTTATACGGACGCTAAGCAATGTCTCATGATCCTAGGTTGAACAGATACATCATAAAAGTATATATAATAAAAGAACACAAGCAAGTAATATAACAAGATCTTTGCAGGTTTGGCAAGGTACACTTGCCTGGGTTATGAACTCCGTCAACTGCTCCTAGGAAAGTGGAATCTGCACGTACACCTCCGGATGTTGAATTAAATATCACCAATATTCTTAGAATACTCGAAATAGCAAGGATTGACTACCCATAAGTCCAATTTGGACACAGGGGCAAAGTTGACATTTTTGGTCAAAGCGGGGTCCACATGTGGCCCACTTCGCATCGAAAACCGTACCGGAGATAAAGTTCTCCAAATTCGTCAGACTTAGTGTCTACGAATCCAGAACGATGATACAAACCCAACAAAACATCCAGTACTAGATTCCGATGAGCCGATCATAAAATTGCCCGTTATGTGGAACCGTAGGGCCCACAAAATGATGTTTCTTCAACGTTCTCAGAATCGAACCAAACTTGGGTCAGAAGACCAGCGTAACACTGCGAATCCGATGGTGCAAGTTTTGTTGCGAAACGACAAGCACACACGAAGTTACAACAAGTGTCAAAAAAGGCCGATACGGTATTTTTTGGCGGATACGCTTTGATTCCGGTGTGCACGTACATCCAAATCAAGTTTCACGAAATCCCACACGTCCATGTTGACGATACGCACTTTTTGATACAAGTTGCACACGATGAAGTCGTCTCGTTCGGCGGGATGCACCCCGTATAGCGATATTTTTAGTGTTTTAAAAATAAGTTTTTGGTCATTTTGGAACAAGAATAATTTAATCATTAAAGCAAACTAATAAAAACTAAAAGAACAGTAAAATCTTGGTTATATTGTGAAGAAGTCCTTCAATTATATTTTAAAAATAATTAACGAGTTGGTAGAAAATTGGGCATGAACATGGAGGTTTGGACTGAAATTCTGGACTGTTTTCGAACAGTTTTTCGGCCAACTTTCGATCGATTTTTTGATCAAACCGGGGTGCTTAAATCCGTTCCACTTGAAGGGAATCCTAGAGGGTTAGGTTGTGAACGTACCAGCGAAGATGTGACACGAATCGGACGAGCGAGGAGGGCGATGGCTACGCGCGAAGTAGGGCCGAACTTGTGCTATTGTGCGCGGGGGGGGGGGGGGGGGGGGACGACGGCTCGGCGCGGCGGCGGTGAGGCGGTCGGTGATGGTTTGGGTGGTGGTGGAGATGGGATTGAGTTTGGGTTAGGGGTTTAGGTTTTGAGTTTTATATATATATATATATATATATATATATATATATATATATATATATATATATATATATATATATATATATATATATATATATATATATATATATAGTATAAAGGGGGGAGTTCTCTGTGCATGGGTGAGGGGAGGGGGAGATATTTGTTGGTTTAGAATGAGGATTTGCTAATGGGTTTTGGGTTATTGGGTAGGGTTTGGGTTATTGGGTTTGGGTAGGGTTTAGGATTAATTTCTTTTTTCTTTTGTTTTATTCTTTTATTTATTCAATAATTAAATGCAGAAAATTCCCAAAAATAGTTAGGCACTTGGAAAAATTCTAGAAAATTTATATTTCCTCCAATAAATAATCTACAACCGATTTATATTAATTAAAAATATATTTACTAAATATTAATGAATATTAAAATAATTAAATAAATCCCTAAATTCTATTTTTTAACATAATATTAAATTAGGAGCGTGTAGGGGGTTCGAATAACGTAACTCGAATGTCATGTGAGTAATAGGACCAATTAGGCTCATAGCATAGATTTAGTTGGAAGCAATGGATTGTGTGGCATTTTAAAATCGTACGTCACGACTAAATGGTTAATTAATCATCGTTTCCTCGTAATTGTGTCGTGAAAGTTGTGCGACCAAAACAAGGCATGGGATTACGAATTTATGAGGGATAGTCATGGCAAGAGCCTAATTTGACTCGTCTAAGTCGAGCATGCTAGGTTGGTTGGAAGAAAAATGCTAGTGTTGCACTCAAGATCTTAAAACCATGGGGGTTGGTTTCCAAAGTTTAATTAAATTATCGAATAAATATTAAAATAAAAAAATAATTAACAATTACTGAACTAACCCTATAAAAAAAATCAGGGTGCTCACAATCTACCCACCTTAAAAGAATTGCGTCCTTACAATGAAGAAAAAAATAAAACGTAACCGGTCAGGAAAGGTTTGCTCCAGAAGAGAAGACACGGTCGCATGACATTTGTTGAAGCACGACACAAAGGATAAAGGACCATGAACAAGGAAAATTGTGAGGGGAAGGGTAAGGGTTTTGTTTAAGCAAAACACGTAGGGAAGCAATTAAAACTTCGCCTTTGACAATGAGAGATAAGTAACTCAAGAGTAAAGGAGTCTATTTAGAGCGAGGATCAACTACAACTTATGAAAACTTGGGTGCCACTTACATATTACTAATCTAGACTAACAAGTTCATGCTAACATAATACTAGGTATAGGCCAGGGAATGGAACTAACAGGCACATGCTAAAGTATTACTAGGAATATTCATTACTATAGCTGGCTATGATAAAACTAAATCTTACCCATACTCGTAACTCCTCTAGTCCATCCCTCCTCTACTGTCATTGCAAATTCCTGACCACGTCCATATGGTGGATCCTTCTGCTGTTGCTGGGCCTGTTGGAAGAGGGCTGCCTGTGGTGCCAAGGGTGGCCTCGGCTGATATCCTCCCGGTGTTGGTGGTCTGAATCCTCCATCTTCTGCCTGTGATGCTCCGGGTGCTGGATAAGCTGGTCGATGTGGCTGCTGGATTGACTCTGGTGTTGGTAAATCTAGTCGGTGAACCATTGGTGTTCCTCCCCGACGCTTAGGGCAATCCATGGCTGAATGTTGACTGGATCCGCAAACTAAACATAATCCCAATTTGCGTCTGCACTCTCTCTCAATATAGCCTACCTTGCCACAATAGTGACAAGTAGAAAGGGATGGGGCTCGTGATGCTCTCTGTGGTGGATTCATCTGGGGTCGCTTTGCAGGCTCTCAGTGTGGTACTCGAGCTGGTACTAATACGTACGGTCTCTTCTGGCTGGACTCCCTCCTGTGGATGCGCTCCAAGCGTCGAGCTGCTACAACGACATCTGTATAAGAATTAGGTGCAACTGCACCAATATGTCTCTGTAGTTCAAAGCTCAGTCCGTCAAAGAATTTCTCTACCTTCTCTTCTTCTGTCGGGATCAGTGTAGGGTCGAATAATTGAATCAAGCAGGATACAAGTCAAGAAATTTATTCGAGTCCAATATAGAGGTCAAGAACGTGTCAATATGTGGATGAGACTTATAAATTTATTCTTATCCTAATCGCAGGCTTGCTCGGTCCCTTAGTTGAAACCAAAGCAATATATTCGTAGACCTGCATGGGCCACCACAAAAACCATGTCACGCCTAAGTCCCAAAATGTCGAGGGACGAGACACGTGGCAATGGCCAGCAGCACAACTCCAATGGGCAAACCTAATTTAATGGACCCGTTAGAGTGCACTTAAGCTGTAATACATAAAATTGGTCTACGAATACCTGTCACAGTTTATATATCTAATCTCATCCACAATAAGTAACGAAATCACAAAGTGACAAGTCCAGTCATAATAATATAAAATGATCTGTCCAATCAAAGCAATATAGATAATGTCACGGGGAATAACCCATCATTAAAATGGAAAGAAAAATAAATCCAAGTACAATATCCAAAAGTTACTACAAGATCAAATATCCAAGAATACTAAGCATAAATAATGAATGGTAAGAATACTGTGTGCTCAAGAGAAGTCCTCCAGAACAACCTTGTCCTCTGCAACATGTGCGTCTCCAATAGTAGCACCTGCCCCATAAACCTTGGGATAGCTCTCATCGTCTATACCTGGGGACATAATCCGGATCCAGGTCCTCTGGGGACATAGCAAGGTACAATAAACACTCAAGCCAAATGAAATACATCAAACAAATATAGACAGATCCTCAGGGAAAGCTATATAACCAGCTAAGGGAAATGCAAATGAGAGCATCACTAGTACTCAGGCTGAGACCACTACAAGCTCTGTGTCAGGGAGCCGGTAGCAGGAATATCAAGTAATGGGCCAAGCTCTGGAGCAGAGGCTAAAATACCTCAATAATAAATATATATGTATGTAATTAGCATGTAGTCTGCGAGTCTCTCCCCACCCAATATAACCTCATGTCTCATGTCCACGCCATCTCATGTTCATAATACGTAAGATCATGACCTCTAGCTAGTACAACGAGTCATAGTAATATCCATGTAATATGCAAGTCTCATGTCACGAATCCTATAAGCCTATACAGAATCACCATGAATTTCTTAGGAAAGATTATGTCACATGAAATAGTATCAAGTATCATATGGTATGGCGCACTTGGTAAAGCAAGTACGTAAAAATATAGGATCGCGGAATCAACTCTCTAAGTGACGTTACACGACTTCGCGTATGGCTTCGACACCCAAATCTTGTTCGGATACTAAGCAACGTCTCACGGTCCTAGGTTGAATAGATACATTATAGAAGTATATATAATAAAAGAACACAAACAAGTAATATAACAGGATCTCTGCAGGTTTGGCAAGGTACACTTGCCTGGGTTATGAACTCCGTCAACTGCTCCTGGAAAAGTATAATCTGCACGTACACCTCCGGATGCTGAAATAAAATCACCAATATTCTCAGAATACTCGAAATAGCTAGGATTAACTACCCATAAGTCCAATTTAGACACAGGGGCAAAATTGACAGTTTTTGGTCAAAGCGGGGTCTACATGTGGCCCACTTTGCACCGAAAAATGTACCTAAGATAAAGTTTTCCAAAATTTTCAAATTTAGTGTCTACGAATACAGAACGATGATATGAACCAAACGGAACATCCAGAGCTGGATTTTGATGAGCCGACCACAAAATCGCCCGTTATGTGGAACCGTGGAGCCACAAAATGATATTTTGTCAACGTTCTCAAAATTGAACAAAACTTGAGTTACAGGACCAGCGTAAATCTACGAATCAGATGGCACAAGTTTTGTTACAAAATGACAAGCACACACGAAGTTACAACGAGTGTCAGAAAAGGCCGATACGGTATTTTTCGGCGGATACACGTTGATTCCGGTGTGCACGCACATCCAAATCAAGTTCCGCAAAATCCCACATGTCCATATTGACGATATGCACCTTTTGATGCAACTTGCACACGACAAAGTCATCTCGTTTGGCGGGATGCACCCCGTATCGCTATATTTTGGGTGTTTTAAAAATAAATTTTTGATCATTTTGGAACAAGAATAATTTAATCATTAAAACAAACTAATAAAAACTAAAAGAACAGTAAAAATTTTGGTTATATTGTGAAGAAGTTCCTTCAATTATAATTAACGAGTTGGTAGAAAATTGGGCATGAACATGGGGGTTTGGGACTAAAATTCTGGACTGTTTTCGAACAGTTTTTCGGCCAACTTTCGGTCGATTTTTCGATCAAACTGGGGTGCTTAAATTCGTTCCACTTGAAGGAAATCCTAGAGGGTTAGGTTGAGAACGTACCAGCGAAGACGGGACACAAATCAGACGAGCGAGGAGGGTGGTGGCTGAGCTCGAAGTAGGGCCAAAGTTGTGCTGTTGTGCGTGCGCAAGGGGGCGGACGGTGCCTAGGCGGCTCGGCGCGGCGGCGGTGCGGCGGTCAGTGATGGTTAGGGTGGTGGTGGAGATGGGATTGAGTTAGGGTTAGGGTTAGGGTTTAGGTTTTGAGTTATATATATATATATATATATATATATATATATATATATAGTAGAAAGGGGGGGAGTTCTCTATGCACGGGTGAGGGAAGGGGGAGATGTTTGTTGGTTTAGAATTAGGATTTGCTAATGGGTTTTGGGTTATTGGGTAGGATTTGGGTTATTGGGTTTGGGTAGGGTTTAGGAATAATTTCTATTTTCTTTTTCTTTTAATTTATTCTTTTATTTATTCAATAATTAAATGCAGAAAATTCCCAAAATAATTAGGCACTTGGAAAAATTCTAGAAAAATTATATTTTCTCCAATAAATAATCTACAACAAATTTATATTAATTAAAAAATATATTTACTAAATATTAATGAATATTAAAATAATTAAATAAATCCCTAAATTATATTTTTCTATATAATATTAAATTGGGAGCATGCAGGGGGTTCAAATAACGTAACTCGAATGTCATGTGCATAATAGGACCAGTTAGGCTCATAGCATGGATTTAGTTGGAAGCAATGGGTTGGTGTGGCGTGTTAAAATCATACGCCATGACTAAATGGTTAATTAATCATCGTTTTCTCGTAATTATGTCGTAAAAGTTGTGCGACCAAAATAAGGCATGGGATTGTGAATTTGTGAGGGACAGTCATGGCAGGAGCCTAATTTGACTCGTCTAAGTCGAGCATGCTCGGTTGGTTGGAAGAAAAATGCTAGTGTTGCACTCAAGATCTTAAAACCATGGGGGTTGGTTTCCAAAGTTCAATTAAATTAACGAATAAATATTAAAATAAAAAAATAATTAATAATTACCGAACTAACCCTATGAAAAAATTAGGGTGCTCACACGCTCATCGAAAGCATGCACTAGAAGGCTATGTGTGACCACTCTCCGCATGGATGCGTCCGTCTCCCTTGGGGTACATATTTGTAACATACGTTATGGCCAAGATGCGCATATATACCAGACATTTAATCCATGAACATGATATCCCAGTGCATGGGTAACTTGCTTCTGTCTTGCCAGTATCTTCTTTTTTACTGCCTTTTGTTGTAAGTGTTTTGACTTGCGTATGTACTTGTCATACAGTAGTTGCCTTAGGTCACATTGATCTTGATGGAGCATGGAAGGAAATCATAAGTTCTGTTGTTCGTAATGAACAAACACATTACCCGGAAGATTGTCTACGGTCTCCAACCTAGCTTACTGTTATTCCCCGTATATGGTTGTCATAATTACAGGGTTGGGATTAATATCCCAACCGGGACTTCTATCGGTCCTTTCACACGACATAGATGGGTCTGTGTTGTTTTAAACAGGCCCAGTTCTGCGTTGCAACATCCATTAGTATGGATTCTTTTCCATGTATTGTGGCTTGCACTGAGGAGCTTCCTGAGGTGATGACCCAAAATGCGTTGAGCTGCCTACTTTACTCGCGTTGGTACCAGAAGTTGCACAGAGGGGTCCCTTTCTTTTCAAATATACTCCTGATCTTGAATATCAATAAAAAAATATTTTTAAATGTAATAGATTTCCATCATATGTACTCATGATCTTGAATATCAATAAAAAAAATATTTTCCTTTTAGAACTTTTTTTGCTATACATATCATGGTTACGAATTTTACACTAGAGATAATATGGACGTAGTATAGTATCATAACTTGTGATAAATATGACCTATCAGAGATAATATAGACATGATAGGTTAGAGCGGTTCTACGAAAAAATCTTAATGGAAACACCATCTGTGATGGTTGGGACACTTTGGTGCAAACTGATAGGCCAGAAAGTTTGCTTGTAGATAAGTGCGAATATGGTAAGGTATTTTGTAGAGATAAAAAGAAGCGAGTTAGAGGTAATATGGACATGACTATTTTTTTTTACTCTACTAGGGAGGATGAACGGATTATACTTCAGAGGTCATGTGGACGTGAACTATTCGCCTTGGAGGATTTTTTTAGGATCCATTATTCATTGCGTATTCGGGAGTCCTAAGTACGGATAAAAGATTTTACAGCGTACTATGGAGGCAGGACGGACTACATTGCGTGCTTGCACTTGTCGAGGAAGAAATAAAATGTAAACACTGTAGATACATTTTTTTAGTTCAAAGATAGCCCTTTTATTGAGAAAATACGGTATCTTTTTTAATGGAATCACATCATCGTAAGAAGGTACATCAGTGGAAGCCGCAACATACACTTCTAGTTCATTTTCTTTTGTGCCCATTAATAATGCTGACAGTGCTGGAGCTTTCCTGTGGAGTTTGACTACCAGGGGTTCTAGGGTTTTTATGGAGAGAGAATCTTTGTTTGATGGACGTCCCTGCCTCAGGAGCTTGACTATCAAAGGATCATGAGCCTTTCTGTGAAGCTTGACCATGAGGGGAGCATAAATGTGGGCGGGGCATCTTTTGAGATCGACTCTTAGAGGTTCGTCTTGAGCCGAACTAACCTTTGATTCATTATCGGCGTCGTTACCTCCTTCGTCCTGGTAGATCTATTTATACTAGATCGAGTCGGAGTAATAGGCTTTGACCCCTTTGAAAGGATCAACATCGGTGAACTCCATCTTGATGATGTCGTTGTTGTCAACAAACTTCAGGCACTGGTGGAGAGTCGATGGCACGATCATGTACTCATGTATCCAAGGATGCCCCAAGAGGACGTTGTAGGATACATCCACATCGATGACGTAGCAAGTCACCTTTGTTTGTAAGTCGTCTATTTTATATTTTAGGAGAATCTTCCCCAGAGGATAACTTCTCCCAACATTGAAGCCACTGATGGTCGTGTTGGTGGCTACCTACTGATGCATGGTGATTCCCAAGATCTGGAGCAGACTTCAGTAGGAGTATAATATAAGGGTCTATCATGCCTATTATTTTTCAGTCTTGATGATGTCATTGGTGTCCACCTCGATGGCGCCGATGTACCCTGTATAGTATAAGGGTCTATCATGTATGTTATTTTTCAGTAACATGTCTTGTTACGAGAATGTGATGTTCGGGATAGCCTTCATTACATTGTTGTAGTGGGGACATGCAGCAGGATCCTCGGTCGGCGGCTTGACTTAGGCCAGGTAGGAGTCGGCATTCTATAATGCCTCGCTTAGAGTTTCTCGGGTCTCTTTGGAGAGACGAAGGAGCTTAAAGAGTAATAAATTGCTGGGGTATTGGCAAACTGTACCAATATATCAAAGTTGTAAGGCTTTTTCAGCCCTTGAACTATGTCTTTTCTCAGAGGTTTGTCAAAGTGAACCTCTTTCTGCTTTTGTCTGTCTGCTATAGGAGGTTGGTATGAGCCTGGTTCAGATGCTTCTGGGGTTGTGGGTACGATAATCAGAGGTGTACTATCCTCTAGAGAAGCATCGTAGTCTCGCAGGTAGGTTTGTCCTAACCTGGTTAACCCAGCTAGGATTTCATTAGTCGATGGAGAGACCGTGTAACAGGACTTGGTCTTATTTCCTTTATATTTGGCAGTAGTAGGTACTGTCTATTCTTTCAAATCTGGGACAATGTCTGGATGAACCCACATGACTTTGCCTCGCGGAGTAGTGAGTGCTACCAGTATGGCTGCTTGAGCTGGAGGGAGGTTACCAACCTCCATCGTTGTCCTAGGTATCGGGACAACTCCGTCTTGGGCATCTATCGCTGGGAAGTCGTCAAATTGGAGGGAGACTATGTTTGCAGTGACTATCTTATCTTCAAAGTCTAAAATAAGATCTTAGGAGTCGAGCAGTCTTTGGATATGCCTCTTCAACACGTAGCAGTCTCGTGTTGGATGATGAATGTATTGGTGGTAGTGGCAGTACTTGGGGTCGTCGACCTTATCTGCCTCGAACGGTCGTTTGATGTCAGGTAGCTGAAGCTTGTCACCTTTCATCAGCACATGGAAAACCTCAATGACATCGTCATCGTTAAAAGAGTAAGTTTCCTTTGGCTTGGGTGCTTCTGTCGCCCTTTCAGTGAGCATGGTCGGGCTTTTGGACACGTTGACAGTGAGAGCTTGCTTCCCTTTATTGTCCCGGTCATTGGTACTGATATTATTGTTTAAGAGATGCTTCCCTCCGTCGTTGCTGGTAGGGAACTACAGTTTCTACAAACGAGTGTCTTTTATATTTTTCTCAGTGGCGTCAACGCTTATAATGAATGTCGTCTAATTCTGAAGTGGAAGTGAAGTTGTCTACAGCTTTACTATAGGTAACAAATTCTTCCTGCAAGTGTCCATCAAATGGCTATCAGAGATACCCAGAGGCAGTTTCAGTGCTGCCTGCCTGAACCATTCTATGTATTCTCGGGAAGGTTCCTTTTCTTTTTAAATTATGTCCATGAGAGAACTCATAGTCATGTCTATTCCACCATCCTAGAATCGGGAGAGGAAAAGGCGTCGAAGATCTTCAAATAACGAAATATAGTTGTTCGGGAGTTACAAAACCAGTCGTAGGCTACTCCGGTCAGAGTTTTGACAAAAATCTTGGTAAGGAGGGCGTCATCGCGAGGTAGATGTCATATTGTTGAATCAAAGTAATTCATCTACTGACAAGGATATGTCTTTCCATCGAATGGAATCATCGAGTGTGGCATGTACTTGGGCAGATATCCCACGTTTTTCCACTCGGGAGGATAAGGTTGTCGTATCCCGAGTATTTGAAGCGCATCTCGGTTGTTCATCGAATCAAAATAAGCTCGTAGCTCCCTGACCTCTCGGACTGCGTCTTGAGCGTAATTCGACAATATCGAAGAGGATGGTCGCAGCAAGGTATAATTGGCCCCAATGGTGAGAGCAGGAGCGGTCGCACTCGACTCTCCATTATTTCTCGGTTCTTGGTTTACTTACCCCGAGATCCTTGGTGGTTGTGGAACTATACTCGTCCTGAGATCCATTAAAGTTTGAGTCAGAGTCTACATCGAGGCACTCATGGTTTGCATCATGGCCTCAAGTGCCTCAACATGTTATCGATTACTGGAGGCTTAATCGTCCCCTGCCATGTATACAGGCATTACACGGGAATAGATGGATGGTATTATGGAAGCTTCACTTTCTGCCTCTGACTCCTGAGTCTCGTTGTCTTCAGGGAAGGAATGCATGGTTGTGTCATCTTCGGAGTCTAGGGGACGGCTACCCCCAGTCCTGGTGACTGCACTATCCTTGCGGGAATGGCTACCCCGAGGTAGGTTATCGTCCTATTGTCACGCCCCAGTCCCAAAATGTCAGGAACTAGGCCACGTGTCACTGGCCAGCTGACACGTCACTAAGGGCTTAATCCACTTTGATGGACTCAAAGGGACGTGCTACGCTGTCCTAAATACTATAAGTATAGAACAGGTAAAACTATCTCATCCACAACAAAATGTCAGAAAAGCAAGTGCTGAAATATATATATATATAACTGAGTCTGATACAGTACACAACTGATGAGAATACAAGCCTACTACAAATACTGATAATAGCGCAGAAAAATTAGATAGACTAAGCAATGTCTATCTGATCAAAACATCTCCATCTCCAGGTAGCAGCATCTAGGGTCAAGCCTACTCTGAGGGTATCTCCTCGAGCTCCTCCTCGGTAGCACATCTGGCCTCCTGATCAGGCCCGTACACTGTGGGGTAGAAAGCCTCATCTAGATCTGGCAAGGAACCAGGTCCTCAGTGGAACGTAACAAGATACAGAAAAATGACATGCCATGTAATATAAATACTGAATAAAGAAATAAAATAAATACAGGGTGCTAACCATACTAAGTGAAAATGCAAGTAAAGATCCAGTAGTACGCATGGGAATGTGTGGCTAGACATACGCTGACGTAATTCACCAATCGTGGCGACTGGCTAGTATAGGTGTCGTATGCCCCCGACTCAGGGAACTCTGTAATCGACCATCTCTGATACGAAGGTATAAAACATTATTGGAGGGGTGTCCCATACGTCTACCAGTTATCTTTCCCATCCCAATGAAACTAAATGTCAAGTTGTATTTTCTTCCTGAATTATTATAATCCGTGATGCGGGTCACACGTATTGGTAGCTAATCAAATACGCAGCTCGCATCCAAATATGCATGGCAACCATGTTGCGTGTTCCCGTGATAGGGTCTAGGAGAATATTAGAATACTCTCTCAGTTGTGGGTGAGTCTGTAAATTGTCAATCATAACAGCTGACTGTACCCAAGGCAGTCTCAGGTAATCAGGGTATATAAAATTCAGGAATAAAGCAGATATCAACAATTGAATTTAAACATTAACTTGGCAAGGTATACTTGCCTACTCCTTGATATTGTTGATAACCTGATCTCACAGTCAGGTTTGAACGTGCTGGTGACAGGGGGTCACTGGCTGTGTTGTAGTTGGTTTCTGTTACAACAGATAGTGTTTGTGAATATCTTGGTTGCAAATAATAAGTATACATCTATACTTATATACATATATATGATATAGATATATATATATATATATATATAGTATGTATATAGATATAGTATATATATAGCAGTATATATATAGTATTTAAAGAACAGACAAATACAGGTAAATAGTAGCAGGGTATATCTACTGCGATAGATATATAAGTAAATTGAAATGACAGTACAGGAATTAAATACATATATATATATGTACTATAGTATATAGTATAGTATATATAGATAGTGCAAGAATTTAATACGTATATAAATGCTGTACTATTCAGCAAATATAATATAAATATTATCAGGGTCTATGTGTGACCACTGCTAATAATTGTAAATATATATATATATATATATATATAGGCTGTAATATCCAGCACAATATATAATATTATGTAATAATTTAAAATGACATTGCAAGAATTAAAATATAATATATATAATTAAGCTGTATTATCCAGCTAGATATATATATACATATAGATAATTTATATATGTAGATATATATATATAAATATAAGTGCAGGAAATAAATTCAGAAAGATAAAATAAAAGAAAAATGCATAGTATATAATATATATACATATATACTATAATTATAATAGTAATAATATAACATATATGAAATATGTTATATATAATATTTATATAAATATATGAATACATATATTTATATATATAGAATTTAACAATTGCATATATATAAATTTTATTATATATAACATATGTATAATATGTTATATATATAACTATTATATATATATATATATATATATATAACATATAAATAAATATGTTATACATATGTATATATAACTATTAATTATATATATATATATATATATATATATATATATATATATATATATATATATATATATATAACATATAAGTAAATATGTTATACTATATACATATGTATATATATACTTATATATAATAATAATATATAGTATACATATACTGTATACTGTATTTATACAGTATATTAAATATAATATCTATTATATATTATAGATATACATATATATATACATATATATATATATATATATACATATATATACATATACATATACATATAGGATTATATATATACATACATATATATTAGGTATTAGGAGTATACCTACTGACAGGTGGGCCCTAGGGGTTGCCGACGGCGAGTGGACGGCGGCGGAGCTGGCTGGAGACGGCCGGAGGAGCAGCAACAGCAGCAGTGGCTACTGGCAGCAGCAGCAGCAACAGCAGCTTGCGGGGGCTCTGGCCGGCGGAGGAGCGGCGGAGGTGGCCGGGCAGGCGACGGGTTCGGGAGAGGGGGAGGTGGCGGTCAGGTTGGTGGTGGTGGCGGAGCTCCACGACGGTGGTGGTGGCGGCTAGGGGCGTCGGGGATGAAGGTGGCAGCAGCTATGGTTAGGTGGTGGTGGCTGCTGCGGGGGCTAGGGCAGCCGGAGGCAGTGTCGTGGGGAGGTGAGGTGGTGGTGGTAGGTAGGGGAGGTCGGGGCGAAGCTTTTGGGGAGGGTGGCGGTGGTCGGCGATGGCCGGAGACGGCGCTGGAGCTGGATGGGAGTGGTGGTGGTGCTGTGGACAGTGAGGGCAGGGGGAGTTTGTGAGGGCTGTGGCCGGCGGAGCAGGGCGGCTCAGGCGGGTGGCAGTGGTCGGAGGGAAGGGGAGGGGAGTGGCGACGGATTCGGCGGTGGTCCGGTGGGCGGAGGGTGGCCGTGGTGGCGGTGGGATGGGTTTGAATGAAGGGGAGGGCTAGGGTTTATATAGGTTTAGGCCTAATGGCATTCTCGTAATTAAGTGGAACTTAGGGGTATTTTGGTAATTCTGGATTTTTGGGATATTTCCAGCAGATTTTTCTGGAAGTTATGGGTGGGTCCCACTCACCTATGGTCTAGCCAATAGGATTTGGCCACCTAGCATGCAATTTTGTATATAAACCCCTAACTTTTTAATAATTGCATAAATGCATAAAATTTGTATTTTGCGTAATTTTGCAATTTACCAAATTTCAGATACTGATTTCCCGTAATTCTGAATTGTACAAAAATGAGGGAAATAGCTGGGGAAAATGTTTTAGACGGTATAGGGTGAGTCTGGGTAGATGCAGGGTCTGATATTTGCAGGTGATACAGTCATCGTATTTATTATTTAATAAATACTGCGCACGGTGTTCACTAATTATTTAGAGGTTATTAGGGTCATAATTTTTCTACGGTGTCAATACGATAATTGTAATATAATTAGAGTAGAATATTATCGTATTTTTGGTTGGGCAATCAGGTGCCTACTGGTCCTCAAATCTCTAAGGGTACAGAGATGGATAAAGAGCAGAAAATTAAATAGGAAATAAATACATACGTTTGTAACGATATTTGTGCGACTAAAACGAAGCATCAAACGAGGTTTCTGGAAGTTGCACAAAATACAGAAAAAGTAGTCTAACAAGTCTAGGGCAGGTATGTAAAATTTGTTTAGGATTTAACAACTAGTGGAATGCCCTAATTAATTGTGTAACAGACAGGTGCACAATCAGCAGAATATATAATAAATAAATTTTTAAAAAGTTGTCATAATTCTAATTAGTCTAAACTAATCCTAATTTACTGAAATCTGGTCGAGGGAGTTTACAATCTACCCTCCTTAGAATATTTCATCCTCGAAATAAAAACAACCATATAATGAGAATGAAGAATTATTAAGGACATAAGATGATTAAGAAAGATTTGGTTTGAAATATTAGACATACCCTGGTTTGGAAATAGGTGGGGATAACGCTGACGAATATCCTCTTCTCGTTCCCAGGTGGATTCACCTGGTGCATGATGTCTCCATGCAACACGAACGAGAGGAATAGTCTGGCCTCGCAACACTTTCTCGCTACGGTCCAGAATCTCTACAGGCTCCTCCTGATAAGATAAGCTTGGCCCGATGGTGATCTCTGAGTAGTCTAGCACATGACTCGGGTCTGGAATGTACCTCCTCAGCTGAGATACGTGGAAGACGTCATGTACTCCCTCCAAAGTCTGAGGTAGAGCTAGTCTGTAAGCAACTTCTCTGACGCGATCTAGCACATCGAAGGGTCCAATGTACCTTGGACTTAGCTTCCCTCTTCCTCCAAATCTGATAGTTCCTCTAGTAGGTGAGATCTTTAAGAACACATGCTCCCCTACTTGGAACTCTAGAGGTCGACGATGAATGTTGGCCCAGTGCTTCTACCTGTCTTGTGCAGCTCGTAGGTGTCCCTGGATCTTCTTTACTTTCTCCACCGTACGAATAATCAGTTCTGGTCCCAAGATCTGTCTCTCGCCAACATCGCTCCAGCATACTGGGGAACGACATTTTCTTCCATACAAAGCTTCAAAGGGAGCCATTTGAATGCTCGCTTGATAGCTGTTGTTGTAGAAAAATTCCACCAGGTGTAGATGATCTTCCCATGATCCGCTGAAATCAAGCATGCAGGCTCTCAGCATATCTTCAAGTGTCTGGATGGTGCGTTCTGATTGGCCATCTGTTTGTGGGTGATACGAGGTGCTGAACTTGAGGCGGGTACCAAGACTTTCTTGCATACTTCGCCAAAAGTAAGATGTAAATCTCGTATCTCTGTCAGATACTATGCTGACTGGCACTCCATGCAGACGCACTATCTCCTTCATGTACATGTCCGCCAAGACTTCTGTAGATTGTCCAACTCTAAAAGGTAGGAAATGAGCAGCCTTTGTGAGTCTATCTACGATTACCCATACAGCATTACGACCACTAGGACTTCTTGGGAAGCCCGTAACAAAGTCCATCGTAATGTGTTTCCATTTCCACTCGGGTATTGGGAGGGGTTGAAGTAGACCGGCAGATCTCCGATGCTCAGCCTTGACCTGCTGACACACCAGGCATTTGGCCACAAAGCGTGCTATCTCCCGTTTCATTCCATGGCACCAGTAATATTGTCGCAGATCTCTGTACATCTTTGTGCCTCCTTGATGTATAGAGTATGTTGAGCTATGAGCTTCTGACATCAGCTCATTACGAAGTTCTCCATTTGGAACATAAAGACGATCACCACATCTTAGAGTCCCATCTTCGTGTATGCGACATCCTGTCTGAATTCCAGCCTCTGTTCTTTGTCGAAGCCTCTGAAATCTTACATCTGTTGGTAGAGTAGTTTTGATTCTTTCTACCAAGGTTGATTGCAGCTGATAGTTTGATAATTGGCCGTCAAGTCCTGGCATAATGACCTCTATTCCCAAATTTTCTAGATCTCTCAGAAGACCTGGTTGGGTGATCATAAAGAATGCCGAGGGTCTTCTGCTTAGAGCATCTGCCACCATATTAGCTTTCCCTGGATGGTACTGTAGATCAATTTTGAAATTCGCCATCACTTCGAGCCATCATCTTTGTCTCAGATTTAGGTCCTTCTGGGTGTAGACGTACTTCAAACTTTTATGATCGGTGAATATCTCCACTCTTTCGCCATATAGATAGTGTCTCCATAGCTTCAGGACGAAGATGACTGCGGCAAGCTCCAGATCGTGAGTGGGGTAATTCTTCTCATGAGTCCTCAACTATCTTGAGGCATAAGCTACAACCTTCCCATGTTGCATTAAGACACAACCAAATCCTTTTCCGGATGCATCGCTATATATGACAAAACCTCCGGATCCAGATGGTATAGTCAAGATGGAAGCTGTAGTCAGACTCTTCTTCAAGTCGTCAAAAGCTGTCTGGCAATCTTCAGTCCATATGAACTCCTGCTATTTGCGGGTAAGACGAGTAATCGGCTCCGCGATTCTTGCAAAGTTTTCTACGAACCTCCGGTAATATCCGGCAAGTCCTAGAAAGCTCCTCACCTCTGAGACATTGGTCGGGGTTGGCCACGTCTTAACAGATGAGATCTTTGCTGGGTCTACCGAGATGCCTTCTCCTGTGATAACGTGTCCAAGAAATGCGACATGGTCCAGAAAGAATTCACACTTGCTCATCTTAGCATAAAGGCTCTCCCGTCTCAGCGTCTCTAATACCAACCTTAAGTGCTCTTCATGCTCCTCGTGGCTTTTTGAATACACCAGAATGTCGTCGATGAAGACTACCACGAACTGGTCCAGATATTGGTGGAAGACTCTGTTCATCAGGTTCATGAATACGGCAGGTGCATTAGTTAGTCCAAAAGGCATCACCAGGAACTCGTAATGACCATAACGAGTCCTGAATGCTGTTTTTGGAATATCTTCCCTGCGTACCTTAACCTGATGATAACCTGATCTCAAGTCTATCTTTGAGAATACCACGGCTCCTGTTAGTTGATCGAACAGGTCGTCAATTCTCGGCAAGGGGTACTTGTTTTTGATTGTCAGAGCGTTGAGGGCTCTGTAATCAATGCACATACGATATGTTCCGTCCTTCTTTGGTACAAACAACACTGGTGCTCCCCAGGGTGATGCACTAGGACGAACAAATCCCTTGATCTGTAGTTCCTCCAGTTGAAGCTTCAGCTCGTCAAGCTCCTTCTTTGCCAGTCGGTATACATTGGAGGATACTGGTGCAGCTCCGGGTATCAGCTCAATAATGAACTCCACTTCTCTGTCAGGCGGTAGGCCTGGCAATTCTTCTGGAAATACGTCCTCGAACTCTGCTACAATTGAGGGAAATGCTGTCTCCATCGCCATGTAAGCTCTAGGAGTCTGGCCTACTCCTTGCTCGATGGTTCCACGGACATATTCGAACTCTGGGTGATCTGGGGGTCTAAAGATAACACTACCCTTTCGGCAGTCTAGGACAGCATTATTCTGGCTTAGCCAGTCCATGCCTAAGACAACATCGAAATTTGGCATTGGAAGTACCAAAAATCGTGCTCTTAGTCCTCTACTACAAACAACTACCGGACAGGTTTCGATAATGTTGGTAACTGGAACAATACCTCCTCCAGTAAGTATTTTCCAACACTTGGGTAGCGGGGAAGTGGATAGCTTGTGCATGGCTACGAAACTACTGGATATGAAAGACAAAGTAGCCCCAGAATCGAATAATACAGTTGCAGGTAATGATGCAACTAAAATAGTACCTGTTATAGTTTCCCCTTCAGGTTCTTCTGCAATAGCAGCTAACGCAAAGGCTTGTCCCTGCCTTTGTCCTCCGGCTTGTTGTCTGGCCTTGAACTGGGTCTCCTGAGTAGGCAGAGGTGCTCCTCTCTGATATCCTCCTGATGTGGAGGGAAGCATCTTCTAAGCTTGTGCTCCTGGCTTCTGCCCTTGTTGAGGTGCTGCATCTCTACGTTGTGGGCAGTCTTTGGCCATATGATTTTTAGCTCCACATAGCAGGCATAATCCCAGCTTCTTTCTACAGTCATTGGCAAAATGCCCCTTCTTGCCACAAAAGTGACAAGTCGGGAGCTCCCTCTTCTGGTAAGGCCCCGTCGTCTGCTGAGTCTGATATTGGGGACGACGTATAGGTCCTCCTGCTCCTTGCTGATTCTTGGCCGGGAAGGTTGAATTTGAGCGTCTGGCTCCTCGGCCAATGGCTTCTTGCTCCCTGGCTTCTGTAAGAACCTCGTTGTAGGAGATTCTCGACTGCGTTGTTGTGTACCTCTGGAGCTCATGGTTAAGGCCATGGTGGAATCTTTTAGCCTTCTTCAGCTCGTTCGGGATCAGATCAGCACCGAAACGACTTAGTCTGCTAAACTCCGCGTCGTAGGCATCTACCGTCATGTTTCCTTGCTCCAGGTGCAGGAACTGGGAGTATAGGGCATTCTCGACTGTCGCTGGAAAGTACTTGGCGTTGAAATGCTCCAAGAATTGTTGCCAAGTTTGGTCTTTTCCGACGCTGCGCTCTATGGATTCCCACCAGTGATGGGCGTTGCCAAGAAGTTGGCCCCTCACAGCGGTCATCCATAGGTCGGAAGTGAGTTGCGATCCTTCTAGCAGCATTTCGGTGTTGGAGATCC
This sequence comes from Iris macrosiphon, assembly GCA_036927795.1. NCBI lineage: Eukaryota > Viridiplantae > Streptophyta > Magnoliopsida > Asparagales > Iridaceae > Iris > Iris macrosiphon. Next base: position 211,223,184 of record JAYESA010000006.1, on the reverse strand, counting down.
AATCGGAGATCTCTTCAGGAGTCTCGTTGCCTTTGAAATCCCTCGGGCTCATTTGACGGAAGCCTCGAACTGTGCCCGCTGGTTGGACAGGTACTGGTGTCGGAGTAGTAGTTCTCTCCAAAGCCGTCATCAACGTCTGTCGCAGAGCTTCAGTTTGCTGCCACTGAGACTGTCTCAGGGCCTCAGTTTGTTGCCACTGGTTCTGCAACATAGTCTGGAGAAACTGCAACATTTGAGGTTGACCCTCAAGTTGTGGCATCTGGATAGGCAAGGCTGGAGGTGGAGACAAAGGTGTCTCTGCATGTGGAGTTGGTGTCGTCTCCTGGCTAGAATTTTGGTGATTGGACGAAGTTCCTTGGGCACTTGGCGAAGGGTCTGTTGCTTGGTCAGCCCCATTATTCTCAAGTTTTCCGGGTATGTCCATATTTCTGAGGAAAATAGGATAATTAGAAAACACAAAGGAGATAAATAATGATAATCAAGCAAGATGCAATAATAGAATTTGTAAAGATGGTGTCAGTATGGATGAGACCTAATATTCCTATCCTATTGCAGGCATTGCTGGGCATGTCATCATACCACTAGCAATAAAACTCGACCTGCATGGGCCACCACTAAAACCATGTCACGCCCCAGTCCCAAAATGTCAGGAACTAGGCCACGTATCACTGGCCAGCTGACACGTCACTAAGGGCTTAATCCACTTTGATGGACCCAAAGGGACGTGCTATGCTGTCCTAAAATACTATAAGTATAGAACAGGTAAAACTATCTCATCCACAACAAAATATCAGAAAAGCAAGTGCTGAAATATATATATATAACTGAGTCTGATACAGTACACAACTGGTGAGAATACAAGCCTACTACAAATACTGATAATAGCGCAGAAAAATCAGATAGACTAAGCAATGTCTATCTGATCAAAACATCTCCATCTCCAGGTAGCAGCATCTAGGGTCAAGCCTACTCTGAGGGTATCTCCTCGAGCTCCTCCTCGGTAGCACATCTGGCCTCCTGATCAGGCCCGTACACTGTGGGGTAGAAAGCCTCATCTAGATCTGGCAAGGAACCAGGTCCTCAGTGGGACGTAACAAGATACAGAAAAATGACATGCCATGTAATGTAAATACTGAATAAAGAAATAAAATAAATACAGGGTGCTAACCATACTAAGTGAAAATGCAAGTAAAGATCCAGTAGTACGCATGGGAATGTGTGGCTAGACATACGCTGACGTAATTCACCAATCGTGGCGACTGGCTAGTATAGGTGTCGTATGCCCCCGACTCAGGGAACTCTGCAATCGACCATCTCTGATACGAAGGTATAAAACATTATTGGAGGGGTGTCCCATACGTCTACCAGTTATCTTTTCCATCTCAATGAAACTAAATGTCAAGTTGTATTTTCTTCCTGAATTATTCTAATCCGTGATGCGGGTCACACGTATTGGTAGCTAATCAAATACGCAGCTCGCATCCAAATATACATGGCAACCATGTTGCGTGTTCTCGTGATAGGGTCTAGGAGAATATTAGAATACTCTCTCAGTTGTGGGTGAGTCTGTAAATTGTCAATCATAACAGCTGACTGTACCAAGGCAGTCTCAGGTAATCAGGGTATATGAAATTCAGGAATAAAGCAGATATCAACAATTGAATTTAAACATTAACTTGGCAAGGTATACTTGCCTACTCCTTGATATTGTTGATAACCTGATCTCACAGTCAGGTTTGAAGGTGCTAGTGACAGGGGATCACTGGCTGTGCTGTAGTTGGTTTCTGTTACAACAGATAGTGTTTGTGAATATCTTGGTTGCAAATAATAAGTATACATCTATACTTATATACATATATATGATATAGATATATATATATATATAGTATGTATATAGATATAGTATATATATAGCAGTATATATATAGTATTTAAAGAACAGACAAATGCAGGTAAATAGTAGCAGGGTATATCTACTGCGATAGATATATAAGTAAATTGAAATGACAGTACAGGAATTAAATACATATATATATATATGTACTATAGTATATAGTATAGTATATATAGATAGTGCAAGAATTTAATACGTATATAAATGATGTACTATTCAGCAAATATAATATAAATATTATCATGGTCTATATGTGACCACTGCTAATAATTGTAAATATATATATATATATAGGCTGTAATATCCAGCACAATATATAATATTATGTAATAATTTAAAATGACATTGCAAGAATTGAAATATAATATATATAATTAAGCTGTATTATCCAGCTGGATATATATATACATATAGATAATTTATATATGTAGATATATATATATATATAAATATAAGTGCAGGAAATAAATGCAGAAAGATAAAATAAAAGAAAAATGTATAGTATATAATATATATACATATATACTATAATTATAATAGTAATAATATAACATATATGAAATATGTTATATATAATATTTATATAAATATATGAATACATATATTTATATATATAGAATTTAACAATTGCATATATATAAATTTTATTATATATAACATATGTATAATATGTTATATATATAACTATTATATATATATATATATATATATATATATATATATATATATAACATATAAATAAATATGTTATACATATGTATATATAACTATTAATTATATATATATATATATATATATATAACATATAAGTAAATATGTTATACTATATACATATGTATATATATACTTATATATAATAATAATAATATATAGTATACATATATTGTATACTGTATTTATACAGTATATTAAATATAATATCTATTATATATTATAGATATACATATATATATACATATATATATACATACATATATATACATATACATATACATATAGGATTATATATATACATACATATATATTAGGTATTAGGAGTATACCTACTGACAGGTGGGCCCTAGGGGTTGCCGACGGCGAGTGGACGGCGGCGGAGCTGGCCGGAGACGGCCGGAGGAGCAGCAACAGCAGCAGTGGCTACTGGCAGCAGCAGCAGCAGCAGCTTACGGGGGCTCTGGCCGGCGGAGGAGCGGCGGAGGTGGCCGGGCAGGCGGCGGGTTCGGGAGAGGGGGAGGTGGCGGTCAGGTTGGTGGTGGTGGCGGAGCTCCACGACGGTGGTGGTGGCGGCTAGGGGCGTCGGGGATGAAGGTGGCAGCAGCTATGGTTAGGTGGTGGTGGCTGCTGCGGGGGCTAGGGCGGCCGGAGGCGGTGTCGTGGGGAGGTGAGGTGGTGGTGGTAAGTAGGGGAGGTCGGGGCGAAGCTTTTGGGGAGGGTGGCGGTGGTCGGCGATGGCCGGAGACGGCGCTGGAGCTGGATGGGAGTGGTGGTGGTGCTGTGGACAGTGAGGGCAGGGGGAGTTTGTGAGGGCTGTGGCCGGCGGAGCAGGGCGGCTCAGGCGGGTGGCAGTGGTCGGAGGGAAGGGGAGGGGAGTGGCGACGGGTTCGACGGTGGTCCGGTGGGCGGAGGGTGGCCGTGGTGGCGGTGGGATGGGTTTGAATGAAGGGGAGGGCTAGGGTTTATATAGGTTTAGGCCTAATGGCATTCTCGTAATTAAGTGGAACTTCAGGGGTATTTTGGTAATTCTGGATTTTTGGGATATTTCCAGCAGATTTTTCTGAAAGTTATGGGTGGGTCCCACTCACCTATGGTCTATCCAATAGGATTTGGCCACCTAGCATACAATTTTGCATATAAACCCCTAACTTTTTAATAATTGCATAAATGCATAAAATTTGTATTTTGCGTAATTTCATAATTTACCAAATTTCAGATACTGATTTCCCGTAATTCTGAATTGTACAAAAATGAGGAAAATAGCTGGGGAAAATGTTTTAGACAGTATAGGGTGAGTCTGGGTAGATGCAGGGTCTGATATTTGCAGGTGATACAGTCATCGTATTTATTATTTAATAAATACTGCGCACGGTGTTCACTAATTATTTAGAGGTTATTAGGGTCATAATTTTTCTACGGTGTCAATACGATAATTGTAATATAATTAGAGTAGAATATTATCGTATTTTTGGTTGGGCAATCAGGTGCCTACTGGTCCTCAAATCTCTAAGGGTACAGAGATGGATAAAGAGCAGAAAATTAAATAGGAAATAAATACATACGTTTGTAACGATATTTGTGCGACTAAAACGAAGCATCAAACGAGGTTTCTGGAAGTTGCACAAAATACAGAAAAAGTAGTCTAACAAGTCTAGGGCAGGTATGTAAAATTTGTTTAGGATTTAACAACTAGTGGAATGCCCTAATTAATTGTGTAATAAACAGGTGCACAATCAGCAGAATATATAATAAATAAATTTTTAAAAAGTTGTCATAATTCTAATTAGTCTAAACTAATCCTAATTTATTGAAATCTGGTCGAGGGAGTTTACACCTATCCTTGAGATTCACTGTCCTGCTGGAACGATGGATTGGTATGGAACATCAGAGGATTTTTATCCCTAGATCTTGTTCTCGAGTGGGTGCCTTGGAATACCCCCGTGGTAGGTACTAGCTTACTACCCCGCGGTTGGTTCCTCGATGTATTGATTGAGACTGTCAGATTGGACGAGTTCCTCTTCCCTGAGAACTTCTTTGCAGAAGGAAACCTCCATGTCGAGCAGCATAAGGCAGTAAGCAATTCCCCCTCTTCCTTATGCACTTGTTTCTTACGAAGCTTTCGGACTGGTGTCGCAGGTTGCAATCACTGGAATATCGATTATCTTGTTGGAGGAACTGCTGCTTTAGTACAACAACAGTTGATAATGATGCTGGCACAAGTGTATCCGGGAGGGGACACCACATGTGCAAGAGTTGTTTCTCTTGTCTTACGCTTGTGACTCATCACATTACACAGATCAGACGATTGAAACTTCACTTTTACACCCATTTTATGCGCGCAGTCGAGCTTTGCATATTAGTGTAAAAGTGGAAGGTTTGCTCCGTGATCCGGTTCTTGCGCAGAAACTGCACCGAGGTTGTTTGTGGAAGACTTAATATGAGACGGACCCATTTCATGCGCGCAGCCAAGCTGGGCGCATGAGTCTACAAAAAAGTTTTTGCTCCCTGACTTGGTTCCTGAGCAGAAACTGTACCCAGGTCGTTAGTGGAAGACTTAGCGTGAGACGAACCCACGCGTGCAGCCAGGCTAGATGCATGGGCCTGTCAACACAGTTTTTGCTCCCCGACTTGGTTCCAACGTATCTGCGATCCCAAGTGGTCTCAGGAAAACTTGGAGGGTTGGCCCATATCCGACGCATGAGCGCATGGGACATCCCTATACAATTTTCCATCAGCAGCGCGTGTAACAACCAGCAGCGCATGCTTTTAATGAACTACTTATGCAGCCCCTCAGGAACGCATAACCCGAGTTATTTTAGATTTCTTTGAATTAGTACACACTGGCACATAGTACATAGAATCACATTAGTGCCATAAGAGATTCTTCCAAAGACAGGATCTCCCTCTCTCTCTCTCTTTGGTCTTGTTACGCGTAGAAGGCCTCATGCGCCTGTAGTATGATGCAATGCGCTTCTTCTTTGATGCATCTTATTGTGGGCGTATATCTTGAGATTCAGCACTGTTCTTCTCAAGAGTGGATGCGAAGACAGAGATAGAACATGTGTCAACCTCATGCGCATCCCCAATGGTGGGGGTTGGTAATGAATCATTCACGGACTATGGGTGCATCACAGCGGCCTTGACGACCCATGTCTTACGAGTCCTGCGAGGTCTTGCGGGACTCAGTACAGAGCTCAGCTTGTTCAGCATATCCTTGAACACCCGTTGGTCGAAGCGAACAACCACCATTCTCTGGATTGAACCCAACTTGCTCTCGTCGGACTGCAACACAAACTTCTTATTGGAGGAGAAGTTCTTCTCCAACAGAGTCGCCATTTTTGTCGATATCGCAAAAAATACGGGAAAAGTTGAACGAACTTTTTATATTAATTGGAATAGAACAAAGAGTAAAAAAGAAGCTCTAATATGTAGAGTCTGAGTACAAATAAATCTGAAAAAGTATGACGGTGGAGATCAAGTCTGCAGTCAACTTTTATATTCCGTTGACGGTCCGACGAGAGAAAATGGCGAGGCCCCCAGGTTCTTGAGTATGTAACTCAATGGATGTCCCTTCCTCATTCTTTCTTTGTCTCTCCGGTGGTCCTCCTTTTTTCTATTTTTGTGTAGGAGACGCCTACTATTTATAGCCTTCAAAGGATCATGCGTGCTCATTCATGCACGTGAATTTTACGCTGCCGCATGTCATCTTCAAAGAATGGTGGTCATAAATTTGTAGTCACATGCTACGATGTGGCTGCCACGTGGTAATTTGAGATCTGGGGTTGGTAATACCCATAATTCATGTGATATGTGTCTTACGCTGATTGCTCAAAGATCTTAGCGGTTAATAACAGAAAGATTCGATTACGTGGGGTTTTTAAGGGAACATTACCGCATGAGGAATACTGTCGCATGGGACCATCATTGTGATGATGTAGGCGTTGCACGCCCTTGAAGTAGTATGTCAGTTGATGGTGCATGATTATATTTGGTACATGTCTGCCTTTAGCGCAGGACCTTTGGCTGCCCATAGCGCATGGCCTTTGACTGCATTTGGCGCATGACTGCCTTTAGCGCATGGCTACACATGGATTGTGGTTGCATTTGGCGCATGGTATAGATTTTTCCATGCTTCTACACTTAATAGCAAGATTACTTCATTGCATGCTTACCTTTAATAAGCAGTGTTGTTTTAGGCGAGTGGGTTCGTCCCGTTCACTAGTGCATTCACAAGTGTACTGAAGCTCTTCTATTTTGAAGTATAGTTGAAGCCAGTTCATTTTGGAGGCGTGAATTTTTAACCTATACAAGGGCGTAATGTATGAGACCACGAATATTATCTTATGGAGCGTACCTGCCTTTTGAAATTTTTTTTTGTAATGCAATCAATGTAGCCGAGAGGCATATAAAATGTAAACACTACGTAAATTACTCTGAATTATCAATAAAAATATATTTTCTTCCTATACGCTATGTTCAACTCTCTGCGAATGTGTTTTTCTAACTTGTGTTCAAAAAGGATTTGATATTACACATTATTGCCATGTGCGAGCGTAACCTAGGCTAGCAAGGTATCACGCCCGGGGAACGGCTATCGATTCTATGGAATTGGGGTGTGACACGAACAAACATCCGACGCACCACATGATTTGGCACCCCACACCCTCCCTCCCTAAGGCTCCAACTAATTTGGCGCCTCAATCCTCAGCCTCCACCCATCCCCCAAACCAATTTTTTTAACTTTTTCTCCCCGCTACAATTCTTCTATATTTCCAACCTTTGTACGAATTTTTTTAAAAGCACCAGAAAAAGTTGATTAGGAACAGCTTCCTTTGTTTCTTCCTCTTCCAAGCTAATATATTTTGTAGCAGCTTTTAAAAGAAAAAGAAACTTGTTTTCAATAAGAATTTTTATCGTGGCACTACAAAACTTACTCGGGGCTAACCAGGATTGGGGCTAGCCAAGTTTAGAGGAACTTTTACTCGGGGAATCCATTTTCTTACTAGGGGTTGTGTCCCCCCTAACCCCAAAAAACCCAATCATTCTAACTTTTACTCTCTCTCTCTCTCTCTTCAAAATCTTAAACTTCTTCTTCTCTACGTCTCCCATCTCCTCAAAAACCCTAATCTTCTTCCCAATCTTCTTTCCAATCCCCCACAAATTATCTTCCCAATCTTGTTTCTCCATCTATAATTTTACGGTTTGTATTTTTTACTTTATTTTGATAAATATTTTTCCCAATCCTTGTTAATGCCAAAAATACCATATTCTAGTAATATAAAATAGGTTTAGGATTAACTTTGTGCAAATTTTTGAGATTTCGAACCAATTTTAGGGATTCGAAGTAATAAAATTTTGCATAGTCGCATGTCAGGAATACCAAGGACTGTAGAACATTTCTACAGTCATTTATGTTGTTAGGACTATAGAAATTGTCTATAGTTCTGAATAATTCTAGGACTTTAATTTTTTTTGAAAGTACTAGATTTTAGTAAGTTTTTATTAGGACAGTTAAAATATTTGACAGTCCTAACTAAAAGTCAGGACTATCAAAACTTTTAATATATTTAAAAGAGAGTAATATTGTAGAATTATGGCATAATTATTTTATTGAAACAAACTGAATATATATAATACAACTAATCTAGAATAGGTAACTACCAATCTATAGTAGGTAATTAATCTCCTACAATCATGCATATAGCATATTGACATTTATGTAGGTAATTAATCTCCTACCAATCTATAGTAGGTAATTAATCTCCTACAATCATGTATCTAGAATATTGTCATTTATATAGGTAATTAATCTCCTACCAATCTATAGTAGGTATATCAGGATCCTATTTATTACAATAAAATTCTAGATATTGACATTTATGTACCAATATCTTTATCATGCCCCCGCAAGATGGAGCACCGTAAGGTGATTCCAATCTTGTTCTCCAATTGTTTGAAGCAAGAGCAGGAAAGGTTTGGTGAGCGCATTAACTAGCTGATCAGCGGAGGAAACATGGGCAACTCGAAGATAACCTCCTTGAACTTGTTCCCGAATGAAGTGATAGTCAAGCGCAATATGTGTAACCACTATGACTATAGGAGAGTTATTTTTATCATTTTAATATTTGTCTGATAATTATATTATTATTATTATTATTATTATTATTATTATTATTATTATTATTATTATTATTATTATTATCATAGAATCAATTGAAATCTTAAAGGTTATCTGAGAGAAAGCAATTGGGAGAATTCTGTAGTCAATTCGCTATGGAATCTATTAAACCTCCTCATGATTCAAAGAAAAAATTCTTTAAAAAAAATATTACAAAAAGAAGAATTATTCTTCTAAAAAGAATTATCCTAAAGAATTTTCTAATGACAAAAAGAGATTCCCTACGAAGAAAAAATTCTCAAAAAATACAAGTTCGAATAAAAAAGTTAAATGCTTTAAATGTGGCAAGTTAGGCCATTATTCGAACAGATGCAATACAAAACAAAAGATCGATATGATCGAAGACGAAGGGTTGAAAAAGACTCTGTTAAAGATCATGATCAATTCTGATTATGAATCAGAATCATCTAGTAATGAGTCATTGGACCTATGGGTTATGGGTTAGCTAGTTAGTTTGGACTAGAGTATTGGACCTAGTTAGCACCTTACATGTAGGCCCATGACTTAATTAGTTAGCTACGACATGGTTAGTACTATAATTAACTAGCATATATACACATGCGTTGCACGTATTTATTATTAGAAAGATTAAAAGACACTTATAGTCAAAATTTATTAATTGAAACGAATGAATGATGCTAAACAAAGTACATTTTTCAATTCCTCCTTTTAGATAGCCAATGCATTTAAGAACGATTGTAATTAGGAATACCAAAAAATAACTCTTGTATTTACTAAGATACCCCCTATTAATTTTAATTAATCTTTTTAGTTAGTAAATATGATAAAAGGTATTTTCAGAAAGAAAATTTTTACGGTGAAGCCTACTTTTGGCATTATATAGTAGAATAGATTAAGTTTAATTAGAAGGATAAAATATTCCCTCTTAATTAGATTGATTATCTCCTTAACTAATTAGGATGACATAGGGATACACATGAACCAACTAAAAACTAGTAAAAGTTTGTGGAAGGGGCAAGATGGACCAACCACCATTCACCCATTCCCTCCCATGTGGCCGGCCCCCTAACCAAGGAGAGAGAAATTCATTTGGTTCCATTTTATTGCATTTGAGCTTCTTCTTCCTTAAGCAACCTATTCTCTACCAATTTACACTCAATCCACACTCAATTTTATCCAATCTCACCATCAAGGAGGCCTAGGAGCTTAGAGAACACAAGAAGATCCATTGGAGAGGAGATTAAGGAGATCGTGTCCAATTCTCTTATTTGTGCCCACTTGGAGGAGTTACATTGGGATCTAACTCCTAACAGGTATAATTATCACCTTCTCCATTAAATTTTATGATATAATTAGCAATTGAGACTCTAGGAAGCCACTCATGGCCATGACCAACCCATTAGGCTAAGATCTATGTGGTATTGTCCCCAAATCTAGGATATCCATGTATTTTTGTGTCCAAATTAGGAGAATTCCAAAATTGGGATACCAAGTGTTTGTCATATAGTCAATTATGATTATTTGAACTTCAATTGATTGTATGAGGGTAAATACGTATCCACAAATAGATATGAGTAGGCCGTATCATGATACGCCATGATAATGAGGAAAGTTTTGGTATTTTCCTTTGTATATTGTGATCCATATGCCAATTTCACATGTATTCATTTGAATTACACAATTTTACTTAATTTTAGTCATAGTTTATATATTATTTGTGTCATAATAATTTTGTGGTGATTTAGAGTGTTGGGAATGAGTATCACAAGTAAATACTTGGGGTGACCTATGAAGTGTTTGATCTATTGTCAATACTAATTTGTGGTTGCATTGGTGGTGTTAATTGGGAATATTACCATTATGGTGTGTTGGTTTTGGTGAGTATATGAACATGTATTAATGATACATATTGGTATCATAGATATTAATGGTGTCATGAGTATAATTGAGATATGGTGTTGGAGGAAGGTATAGTCTTGTGCAGGAGGTGTACACTTCCTGTAGGCAGTAGAGTAGCAGTTGGCTTGGTAGCCATTGCATATGGGGAAATCATTACAGTTAGTTATGTGTAGTAGTGAACTGAGAAGGGGGTGAAATATTGAGCAGTTAGAACCTGGGTATTGGGGGAAATTCAGACTTGGGGTAATAGTTGTGCATAAATAATGCAGTTGGTGGGTGACTGGGTGTATTAGTAGGTAATTGGTTGGCAACTACTTGGCTTGCCATGCATTGGGTTAGAGGCATGGGTAGGAGCTACTACATATATAGCTCGAGTACTAGGTATAAAGGTCTGATACTATGAAGGCATGACTATAAGTATGCAGTAGGTCACTTGCCTGATATCAGTGAGTGTTCAGGGTATCTGCAAGTGGGGAGAAACCTTGATAACAGTAAGTGGTTGAAGCTCGAGCAGTGTTGCAGTAAGAAACATGCTCAGGTAGGACTGTTCTCAGATTTTGGGTAACTTAAGGGGGTATACAGGCAGTCGAGTTTGCGATCTAGAGATCAAGGCAATGAAGGGTTCAAGTGGTAGGCCAACTGCAGCAGACAGCAATAACAAGGTTGGTCTGTTGCAGTGTATGTTGAAGGAGTTTTAGTTGGGTAAACTGAAGGGGTGTGTGTAGAGGGTTCAAGGGGCATCAGTATGAATTAATGTCACATAAGATGGGTGTTGAGGGTTAGGTATAAGAACAGATACTAGGTTATCAGCTAGGTTATGGGTAATAGTGTCAGATGGGGGTATTATGATTATCCTAATAGATAGCTAAGGAAAATACTTATAGTTAAGTTGATTGTGCCGGGTCCCAATCCTAAAATACGTGGAACTAGGCTACATAGCAATGGCCAGCAACACAACTATAATGGGTAAACCCAATTTGATGGACCCGTTATAGTGCACTTAAGCTGTACTATCTAAGTAATATAATAAAATATAGCTACATCTTAATCCACAATATCACAAACTATCAAGAATGGATAACAAATATTATGGTGTGCACTCCATTCAATACTTGTCCGAATAAACTCGAAGAAATAAAAAGAGTCTATAAAACTAGGCTATATCAGCAGATGAGTAATCAACAAGAACAAATAAACAAAACTAAGATAGAAATGATAACAGTACATGATTACAACGCCAGCATGACGAGGCAATATGCATCAAAATCTTCAGAAATTCTACCACCGTCTATGCTGCAAAACTGGCAAGGGACCAGGTCCTCAGAGAAACATAACAAGGTATAAGAATAGCATGCCAAAGTAACAGTAATAATATGCCAAGTGCTCAAGGGTATCTATCATAACCATCTACGTGAAATGCAACTGAGAACACCCTCGTTCGCTAGACCACCGGTCTAAAGGTCTCAATAGACACAATAGTAACTAAGGCATGTGGAGGGAGTGTACAGGCCCCGTTACAGGTACCCGCGGTACTATAATGTCCGAAGTGCAGGCAACAGTAACACGATATCAGTGGTAGCCCAACGGTACGGGTATATTCTTCCTAATCCCCATGTATCTCACGTCTCATGTCCACAACACGCAAGATATATCACTAATTATGTCTCGAGTCAAGGTATAAATATAATCATGTCAACTATCACATATCTTGGGTCCTGTCTTAAGACAGAAGCTGAAAACCTCAAATGTCTTAAGCAAGGCTTTTGTACATAAAATGTGTGTATAGTGTCCTAGGGTATATCATGCAAGAGTCAGCATGAACCCGGAAATAAGATGCAATGTAATCTAATGATACCCGATTCCGCATACGGAAGTCGGCACCAGAATACAATTATGACGCTAAGTATCGTAACGGTCATAGGGTCAGAATAAAGTACATGCAAAGAACTAGAATATAACCAATGCTAGAAAAAGCATAAAGCATATAATATTGGAACAAAGGCAAGTTACACTTGCTTGGATTCCGGATGATAGTATGGCGATGTCTAAGTAGCATGCTCGATACGCCAACTACTCCCGAAAAGGTGGAATCCACCCGAACGCCTCTGGATGGTGAAAATTGACTATTCATAAATCTAATTTGGACACAAGGGCAAAATTGATAATTTCGGGTCAAAGTTGTGTCCAACTGGGTCCACTTTGCACCATAAAACATATCGAAGATAAAGTTCTCCAAATTTGGCAAACATAGAGTCTACGAGTCCGGAATGATGACACGACCTCAACGGAATGTCCAAAATTGGATTCCGATGAGCCGATCAAGAAAAAGCTCGTCAAGTAGGATCGTAGGGCCTGCAAAATGGAATTTCGTCAACGTTCTCAGAATCATACCAAACTTGGGTCATAAAACCAGGATAACGCTACGAGTCCGATAGCGCAAGTTTTGTTGCAAAATGACAAGCACACACGACATTATTGCATAAACTCGAAAAAGGCTGATACGGTATTTTTTTACGGATACGGTTTAATTTTATCGTGCACGCACATCCAAATTAAGTTCCATCGAATCACACATGTTCGCGTTGACGATACGCGCCTTTCGGTACAATCCGCACGTAACGAAGTTGACTCATTTGGCGGGACGGACTCCATATCGAAAAAAATTTGGTTTTCGAAACTAAGTTTTTCTTGGTTTGGAACTCGATTAATTATTAAATAAAAAGCAAACCTAATAATCTAATTGAACACATAAAAAGAGGTTTAGGTAGAGTATATACCAGAAGAATCAGTTCGAGATTCGGTCGAGCGAGGAGAGAGTATACAATGCACGAAGTCAGGTGATTGAAACTCGTATTATGACTTCACTCGAGATTCGGTCGAGCGAGGAGAGAGTATTCAATGCATGAAGTCAGGTGATTAAAACTCGGATTCTGACTTCACTATTTTGCTAGTCACGACGGGTTGATTTCAATTCGCAGAAATCTCCTGTGCCAAGCATTGGAGAGGACGAGTGTCCGTCGGGGGCTCGTGTGGGGTGGCATACAGGCGACCGAGGGCTTACGCGGCTGGCCTATGTCACGCAAGGCGCTCGGCTGCCGCCGAGTTGCTGCACCTGCTGGTGGTGTACAACCGCACAAATGCGTGGGAGTTCGCCGCCATGGTGAGCGCCGGGCACGTGGATGGCGGCATCAGCCAGCGTTGCGCTGGGCACTCGGGGGATCACTAGAATGCATATTTCTTAGCATTCAAATGTAGATGTTGCACTAACCCTCAGCCTGAAAATACTGACCATCTGTTTGTTGCCCTAGAGAGTCCATCAACAGAGCATGTTGAGCAGGAGAGGGTAACTGAGAGATGTGTCGTTGACGGGTGATGGGTGGTGGTGTTTAGGGTTAGGATTTGGTCATTATATATATATATATATATATATATATATATATATATATATATATATATATATATATATATATATATATAGAGAGAGAGAGAGAGAGAGAGAGAGAGAGAGAGAGAGAGAAAGAGGGGTCGGGGGTTCTGCACGCATGCTGGGGTAGGTTTAGGTGTTGGGTTGGGTTTAGTTAGGTTTAGGTTTTGGGTTATCAGGTTTTGGGTAGCGAGTTTAGGGTTTGGTTTATTGTTTTATTATTTTTTCTTTTCCTTTTCTTTTTATTTATTTTATTTCCTAATTATTATTATTATTATTCAAACTTATCTTATTAAATAATATTAATTTAATTAATTGTTTTGAAAATACTAGAGAAATTAGAAATTTGGGACCGGGGTTTACAATCTACCCAACTTATAAAAATTTCGTTCTCGAAATTAAAAATAAAGTATGGTAGTCGAGAATAAGAGAATTCATCATGGAAGTAGGATGAATACGACTTGTTGTATCAAATTTCTCAAAAGGATGCGATGTAGAGATAAAGAATACCAAGTGGTAGAAAAGAAGGGAGTATGCAAGGTCACACTTGATTCTCAAAAGATGGGGGATGCAGTTACTAATGGGATCTAGTTTGACATCATATTCTAGGGCATGGGTATACTGAGTTCACACTACTAAAATACAGTGATTTAGCGACGGAATATTGGTGACGGTTAATATCCGTTGCCAATTAGCGATGGTTCACCGTCGGTTGGACGACTAATAACCACCATTTGTGAATTAAACAACTATTCGTCGCTAGGTCATCGCCAATTAGTCGCTAGATCGTCACCAGTTTGTGCAGTTAACCGCGGGAACAATGCGGGTAAACATGGCGAAGGTCTGGGATGGATATTGAGTCGCAGATACGTCGCCTAGATAGTTTAGTTGTGGCGACGGATTTGGACGCCGCATATCCGCATCCAAGTACTGTGCCTTATGTTATATTAATTAGGCGGTCGATCAAAATTTTTATTTCGATCGACCGCGCCTCTCTCTCCTCTTTTCCAGCCCCGTGCTCCCCTCCCGCCCATGATTCCCTCTCCTCCGCTCTACTGTAAGTCTTCCTCCCCTATCCTTCCTCTATTCCCCACTTCGGTTTGTACTATTACTGCCCACGCTCTAGGATGTACCATTTGGGGATGATTTATGTAATAATTTTGTGTTACCACTCTAGGTGTTTATGTTATGGTTTATGTGTATTTGGGGGCTGGCTGTTGGAGGCTCAAGCTAGGCCTTGTGTAGTGAGTATTTGGAGGGAGTCGGGTTCATACAAGGGGTGCAGTGCACTTGGGCACTACAAGTGCAGACCTGTGCACATGTGCGCACATGTGAAGAGGGGAACAATGCTCAGTCAGGCAGTTGGTTAGGTACTAGTTGGGGGAAGTGACTTGTAGATTGCAGTGGTGTATTAGATCATAGTGTATCTGATCTTAATGACTAATTTTTGTAATGTATCAGTGGTAGAAGGGGTGCATAGGTAGTTAGATGTGGGGCTTGGACTGTGAGGTTGAGCAGGTGCTCTGTGAGTGTATTAGTAGTGTGATACATTTGAAAGAGAAGGATAGTGAGGATAGTACTCAGGTTGTGTGTACAGACTTAGAACATGGGTTCCAATTAAGTACAAATACACTGATGTAAGGGGAGAGGGGGTGATCTATAATACCCTCTATCTATAGGATACTCCCATGATACACATTCTCTTCATCCTCAAAGACAACTAAAACTATAAGAAAATATCTAATATATACACTATAGGCTAGATAACACAATTAATAGCTCCTACAAAGTGATATGGAGAATTTGGATAACTTCTCTAGGAGGCAAGGACTTGGACCAATAACGGCGAGGCATAGTCTATGCAGACATTTGACTGGTGAGGTAGATACTATACAACCTTAGATAACATTGACTGTCCTTCGGCCCCCATCCCTCGGCAATGATGATACCACAACCCATCATTATGTTTTATATTATGAGCTGATGTCTTACCATTAAATTATGTGGGTTCATCTTAATTCTGTTATATTCTTCAGATACTACATTTGATAAGAACATATACTATACTGATGTACATAACTTAGATGATTCACACTAATATATGCTAGAATGAATTTTGGGTCGTGTTCTGAGCCATTGATATCCGAATTCATGTCGATACTATACAGAAAGGCATTATATTGAACAAATATTGATGTTGTAACTTTCATGGAGGTGGTGGAGAATGCAAAAACTCCTCAACAGGTGACGCAGATCTTCATATTGAACAACAACAAAAGTTTTTCATAGGTGATGGGTCAAATCGGATTCCAGTCGATATGTTTCCTGTCGACAGGATTCCGGTATGACCTACCGGCTATGGAAAAAAAAATTGTCTGATCTGTTCTATGTGAAGCTATGTTTCACATGTTTCTCAACTTTTTGCTATGGTAGAATACGCAAAGTACGAATTACAATACTTTTAGAATGTCCATCTAAAATTGTATGTACATCTAATTACTTTTGTGTATTTTATCTTACGATACAGAATTTTCCATACCCACCAACCAATGGATCATTACTTGGTTAATCTTACATGGATGTACAGGCGGCAACACGAGAGCAGGATTGGTCTGAGTGATAATTTTAAGGCAGGCAATAAAGTATTTCTTAAGTATGCCATGAGCAAACCTGATTACATGGATGGTCCAAAAATTAAGTATCTATGTGCTCATTATCGTAATAGACATTACGAAAAAGTGGTGATTGTGAGGAAGTATCTGATCCTTAAGGTTTTTATACGTGATTACGACATGTGGGTATCGCAAGGTAAATTTTATGTGAAAAGACAGTCTGCTTTTGTTGTGGATCTTTCTACGGATGTTGCCATCAAAGATGATGTAGACTATGTTAAATATGGAGACTACAACTTGGCACGAGATATGGTGTATGACGCGGCAGGGCCTAATTTTAATCCGGAGGATCCGAATCCCGATGCAAAGGAGTTCTATGATATGTTTAAGGATGCAGATACTCCTATATATCCTGGTTGTGAGACTCATTCAGTATTGTCAGTAGTGATGTGCTTGTTGAACATAAAGTCTGATTTCAACTTACCGCAAGCTTTCTATGATCGGATCTCACAATTAGTCAAAGAGGTATTACCAAAAGAATCGAAAGAGATTCCTAAAAACTTCTACAAATCAAAGATGATGGTCCGACAGCTCGAACTGGGTACGAAAAGATAGATTATTGTCGCAATGGATGCATGTTGTACTATAAGGAGAATGAGGATAAAGAAAGATGCAATTTTTGCCACGCGGATCATTATAAGCCAGTTCGGGAAAAAGAAAAGTCAACTAGAATAAAACTACATCCATACAAGTACATGCATTACTTGCCGATCACGAAGCGCTTACAGAGGATATATATGTCCCTTAATACAGTAGAACACATGACGTGGCATAACGAGGAGTTTGATTTTGTTACTAAATATCTCCTATCTCTTACTAAAATTACTTCTATCTCATTTTTTATAGTTGTTTTGTTTGTTAGTTCTATTTATTAGATGTCTATCTTGTTGCTTAGTTCTATTTATTAGATGTCTATTATGTTGCTTATTTCTATTTATTAGATGTCTATATATATGAATCGTGATCATAAATGGCTGGTGGTCGTGGTCGTGATCGTGGTGATCATGGTCGTGGACATGATCGAGGTGGTCGTGATCTTATACTACCCGAGGATGGATTATCTCCTCGATCACGTAATCCCGATACCCCCTCGTCGGTCGCAGGCACCTCCACTCTGCCATCGGCTACAGGCACATACACTCTGCCATTTGTCGCATACGTCCGCGGTGATCCATCATCGACATCTATGCCCCCGTCATCATCTGATGCAGATCCCGACACCCCATCGCCAGTTCGTCCACCAGATACTCTGACAGCTGTACGATAGGCCCCGGAGTATCCGGACTTAGAGTATGATGCTAGTGGTCGGTATATCCCCCGATCGAATGGTCCTCCGACACAACCAGAGAGACCGGAGGGGCAGTTCAGAAAGGAGCTTTGGGTCCCGACCAAAGAGCTGTAAGTAAATTTATATATTTTATCTGATGCAGTTAATTTCATATCTTTTATTTATTTATTAAACTAAATAATCTGTTGTTATTTTTTTGTAGTTTTTTTTTATAGTGCTACTCCAACACTTGGGAAAATCATTAGGGGAAACTACCACGGCCCCTACCTTAGATTCTCCGATGTGCCGCCCGATATGCAGTATATATAGCTTGACCAGATGAAGGTATATGCGATTTTTTCTGTTATTCTATTTATTAATTATTTTTTAATCTATTTATATTAATTGATAATTGAATTTGTATGTCAAAAAATCTACTGGTGGCCCAAGCATCACGATGCGGAGATCATGAAGATATATCGCGACGCCTATAGCTAGAAGATGAGGGATGCGAAGGATGATTTGCAAAAAAAGGGTAAATGCTGGAAAGGGTAAGAAACCCGGGATCCGTTATGATTTTTGGGAGAAGATACAGAAGGAGCTCGATACTCCTGAGTTCAAGAATAGGTCCGAGTAAGGGAAGAAGGCGCGATCTCATGGGAGTCTACATACTGGTGGATCGATCTTCATCACTATGCACCATTGAAACCTGGTAAGATAATGCGAAGTACTTAAATATTTTTATTATATAGTTAAATAACATTAATTATTAAGCTAATATATTTTCTTAATGTTTCGTACAAAGGCGGAGAAGCTGGCGAATGAGGGGGGAGATCCCTCTAGTATCAGTTTTGTCGATGTTTTTGAGTATACGCACAAGAGAAGAAAGGACGGGAGCTACGTGGACGAGAAGGCCAGCAAGACTGTTGTAAGTATTTAAATTTATATTGTAAGTTAGAATAATATGAGGTATTAGAATTTATATTACAAGTTAGAAGTCCATTATAAAATAAGCATGGGTCATTGGATAAGCTGCGTTCCAGTCTCTACAGACTAAGAGTGCCTCTCGGGCCACTCAGGATGGGGTGGAAGAGAGTATCGCTGAGTCTTCGCCCGCCACAACGTCCTCTTCCATGGTCGCTCGGAAGAACAACCTTTTTGTACAGGCCGCTGGCAGAAGAGGAAAAGGTGGAAGCATCTACGGCACCGGCTCCTTGGCATCACAGATATTGGTATACTGGAGACCTACACCACCGGTGTCTTCTGCTGCGATACAACCTGATAGGATAGAGCAATATGTTACGACGATGACCACATTGCAGACCACAGTTATAGATATGCAGGAGTCGATCAGCATCTTGATGAGACCTCTTCCACCGACGTTCTCTGCTCCTCCCGCTGCTTCTTTTGGCCCTATTCTATCTGCTGACGCAATGATGAGACTCCTATGTTTATTGCCGTCGGAGGCGTTAGGTTCACTACCATATGAATTAGTGAATAAAATTCCTTTGGATGTCCTCGAACGTTTGCGTGACGAGTGAACACCGCCAGATTGATAATTTTCTTTATATTTGATATTTATTTGTGTTGTAGTAATCGTGAACTTGTGGATATTATTTATTTGTATTGTCGTTGTCGTGGACTTGTGGATGTTGTTCATGTATGTGATTGATTTTATTATGTTAATTATATGTATTTTCTGAATTATGGCTCGTGTGTGTTTTCAGCGTGCGTTTGTACCGTTGAAGGTCCGATTGGATGGGAATTCTACAGCGGGTTGCGCTGGGTGGTTGATATATTAATAGTGTTTAACAGGTTTTATATAAACCAAACATGTTCGGATATCTGTATTTAAAAGTTCTTTTTTGCAGTTATGTGCACATTAGCTACAGACATATGTTGACTTAGCAGCTACCTACAACGTATTTGCGCCACTCTAGCAATGGATACAATCGTCGCCAAGTAAATTTCTATTCTTGGGCGACGGATTACTGATATACGTCGAAGGATAGGTAACTTCCTCCGGACAGTAAGTAATATTGTTATTCTGTCGCCAATTTGAGTATCAGACTTTTTTCAGTATTAGGAACATAAATAATGTCGCTATAACGTCGCTAAACCGACATCGTTTTTGACATAAATCTGCCGCTATCTAAGCGTCATTAAAAACTAAATTATTATCGTATATACATCGCTAAAGAGCAGCTTAATGAATCTGTCGCTAAAATATCGCATAGATGTCAACTAAATCGACGTCGTAATTATGCCAGTTTATAGTCAAAAATTTGACTAATTTGAGACAGAATCTTTTAGGACATGGCATTTATCGACGGGTGTTTTTCGTCTAAATACCGTCATCGGGTAGTCGCTAATAGTGAATAGCGATATTTTGACGATGGAAATGACCGTCGCTATTCCTCTGTATTTTAGTAGTGTCAAGTCACTACCCCACTTATAGAAATTAAGTTGGCCTTGACAATTCTGGTCATGATCATATTTACAAGGGTTATAGAAAGTCTGACTTCAAGGAAAGATATGGATTGATAGGACTTTTGTGCCTGTAGTCACAGACTAACAAGAAAATCTAGTACTAACCTAGTATTATTGAATCAATAACTCTATTAAGAAAGTTTACCAGTTCTCATACTCCTAATTAGGTCATAAGTTTATAAGACAATAGAAAATATCGTAATCAAATACAACTAGGGTGAGATATTACAGATGATCCCGATCATTGCATGTCATCGACGTCTGATGAGACAAGATCGAGTGAATCATATAAAAGAAGAATTTGTCAACCAAGATAAGGATAAGTTCACGAGGTATTTTCATGGGATGGTATTCAAGGTTAAGGTACAACTTAGTAGACATTTAGAGAAATAAGTCATAATGACTAGGTCAAGAGAATTAAATGGAGGAAAATTGGTAGTCCATGATATTATGGACCTTTGCAAGGGGTTGGTTGTAGGAATTGAGCATAACTAGGGAATGAACAAGGATTCTAGTCAAACACATAGTTCTAATGGTTGTTAGACAAAAGCACATGGCTGCGATTTGTGAAAATAAAACAACTGATCATATTATGATAGATAGTGGTACAATCGATGACGAAATACAACTTTCGGTTACTAGAACAATCATAAATTTTAGAAGATCTACCAGACTGAAAAGGTTGCACACCTATCCATACTAATGTATATCTATTCTAGTTTTCTAGGATAATATTTGGTTCTTAAGAATGCTACTAGGGTGAGATGGTACTGAGGAATACGTTCATCACATAGCTTGGTAGCCGATGAGCGGTTCAACAATAAGTGTCAAAGGTAATATAGTTTGTCAAGGTGATTAATATTGTATAAAAAGTACAGTGGCTCAATTTAGTGCAACACAAGTGTCATAGACGTAGTTTGGCTCGGGTGGGCTACGGGTATATCAGTGGTTAGGGTAATTGGGTTGTCGATGTACAATTTAATTTAATTACAACGTAATTGAATATTTAAACATAGGTTTTTAGAAGGAGGTATGCCACGAATGTTGTGAAGTCTATATGGAGCATGTGAGTGTATATTTGGAAGTAACAACTGGGTCATGAGTGAGTAGGTCCAATTAGACTCATGAATGACGAAGTTGTAGCAAGAATTGAGTCGGTGTTGTGTATTAAAATCGACATCAACGTAAAAGTATATCTATGTGTCATTTGTGTGTACAAATGCGTCACGAATATTGTGTGACTAAAATAAAGCATAGAAAGGTGAGTTTGTGAATGATAGTCATGTCATGGGTGTAGAGTGGCTAGTCTAGGTCATACGGACAAAAGTTGTTGGAAAGGAAATGATAGTGTTGTGCTCCAAATATCCGAGTCATAACGAAGGGTATCAAAGGATACAAAATTAAGGAGGTGATTTAATCTGTTTGAAATTAAACCTAATTAATACTAAATAATTTCAAATTTATCCTAAAATTTCAAAATAACCTTACACTAAAACCAGGAGGATTACCCTCCACCCAACTTATAAGAATTTCTTCCTCTAAGTTAAGATTGGAGGAAGGAGATGGAATGCGAGATTTAGAAACTGTACGAGTTTGAAACCACAGTACGTAAGTTCATACCTTAGTCCTCAAGTGTGTAAGGAAAGCACTCTATAATGGAGTCCTCAAAATTTAATTAAAGCACGATATAAAGGATAGAAAAATCAATCTCGGAAGAAGGTCAAATACAACTAATTGTACGAGACTTCTAAAAAGATAAGCATTGTTACTAATAGGACTCAAGTTGACGTCACCTTCTAAGAGCTAGGGTTCACTTAGTTTAAGGCACTACCCAAATTAAAAATTAAGTTAGTATTAAAACTAAATTCATGGTCCTGCTGACAAGATTTTTGGAAGGGCCTATTTTCTAGATAGGGATACAAGAATTCTAGGATTTACTGGCCGTAATCAAGGATTCTCTAAGGGAACCTATATACTATCATGGTGTTATTGGTCATCAACTCTATAAGGGAAATTACTACCTATCCAACACTACTCTTATATATGTCAAGCTCCTACAAGGTAGAGAAAATTAAAGGCTGAATCAGATCTAACTAAGGCAAGGTGGTATAGAGGCTTCGATCATCGATTGCCATTGATGACGAAGAGACAAGAATAGAGGGAATCATGGAAGAAAGAAATTTTCAGACCAAGATAAGAGAAAATTTTATGATAAGTCTAAAGAGTATGGTCACAGGGTTGACTAGGCACGATTAGGCAGATATTTGGAGAATCAAGTCATAGTGACTAGATCAAGGAATTGGAATAAAAAAGAACTAATACCTATGGTGATATGGATATTAACTAAGGAAGTAGTACCAACCAAGGGATTGATTTTAAAATTAGGGCACGACCAGGAAAAGAAGAAGGACCTACTCAATTGGATAATGAGAAGGCTTGTTGCTGTGAAAAGCAAAAGGCTTCTAAATTTAAAACATGATAGGAATTGTTGATAGGAAAGATAGGAATACAGTTGATGAAGTAATACATTAAATCCTTAATCTCAATACTATATCCCTATAAATTTTATTCTATATAACCTCTCTTATACTATTAGCAAACTAATTATAACTATAGGTAAGCACTATACAATCCTTACAACTTCATCTAACTCGCCTCTTCCTAACTTGGTAAGTAAGGATCAAGGCTAACTAAGCAGGTACTCAAGTCTATCACTCATGTCATATTATTTACTAAGGATACTCTTCCAGTCACGATTGAATTAGTTATTTCAATACTAGTCTAACATTCACTTGGTATGTCTATCTATTCGTATAACTTACCCCTTCTATTACATATCCCTCTGTACTATTGTTCATCTAGTCTTTGTTGTCTAATACATGTTACGAGAATCCTCTCAGCTAGGCTACTATACCCTATAACACTAGCATAAAGTCATGATGGTTTCCTCTAAGTGATAAATTTCTCGACTCTAGGAGATGGAAAGATTCTATATAGGCTTAGGTTTAATCTTTAACTACAAGGATTATCGAACTATTATATTCATAATGAGAATCTCAAATCATATCTTCTAAAGTCTTTCTTAAGGTTGAGCCTATTGGTTTAGGGAGCTTCAACTAATTCTAGGATTTTCAACTGGGTATCCTCTCAAATAGGAACTATAGTCGTCTCAGTCATTATAGAAAGTCTATATCAATCATGACCAAGATTTATGAATGGTAAAGCTTCTAATCCAACCCTTACTGCTGTTGGGAGTTCCAATACACATTGATAAGGGAAAGTTCTCTGCTAAGGCTAATCCTTATATATAAATCCAAGCTATCCTCTCGTTCTAGTAGTCTACGTAGTACATGCATCTATCTTACCAATTTCTAACTTAGTTAGTCACATACTTTAGAAATATTTCCTCTACCATGAGCACAATATTCATTGTGCCCTAAAATTCAAATTGCATATCATCCAAGCACGAGTTTACTTGGAATCCTTGTACCTTTAATTTATTATAACTCTAATATCAACCATAATTTGCCCTACCCAGGTAACCATCTACTTGCAACTATTCTATTAATTATGTCTTCTTCATCTTGACGAGAATCTGCTCATGGGAAAATTATCGCACACGAGTGTTTATCTCTCCGATATAGGAAAATATGAGAATCAATGAATAACAGTTCAAAGAAAGTATGAATGAATACAATTTCGAGGTTCAAGGACGATATTAGAAATAAAAAAAAAATTCAATAGCAACTGTGGATTGAGATCCTAACAACCATATCCTAACGCAAGCTCGCTTGGCACAATAATGTAACCGAAACGATTTGATCAGGACCTGTATAGGCCACCATAAAAATCATGTCACGTCCAGTCCCAAAATATACGGGACCAGGATACGTGGAAATGGCCAGCAACACAACTATAATGGATAAACCCAATTTAATGGACCCGTTATAGTGCACTTAAGATGTAATATCTAAGTAATATAATAAAATATAACTACATCTCAATCCACAATATTACAAACTATCAAGAATGGATAACATATATCATAGTGTTCACCCTATTCAATACTTGTCTGAATAGACTCGAAGAAATAAAAAGAGTCTATAAAAATAGGCTATATCAGCAGATGAGTAATCAACAAGAACAAATAAACATAACTAAGATAGAAATGATAACAGTACATGATTCCAATGCCAGCATGATGAGGCAATATGCATCAGCATCTCTAACATCTACCACCGTCTATGCTGCAAAACTGGCAAGGGACCAGGTCCTCAGAGGGATGTAACAAGGTACAAGAATAGCATGTCAAAGTAACAGTAATAATATGCCAAGTGCTCAAGGGTATCTATTATAACCATCTACGTGAAATGCAACTGAGAACACCCTCATTCGCTAGACCACCGGTCTGAAGGTCTCAATAGACACAGTAGTAACTAAGGCACGTGGAGGGAGTGTACAGGCCCCATTACAGGTACCCGCGGTACTATAATGTCCGAAGCGCAGGCAACGGTAACACGATATCAGTGGTAGCCCAACGGTACGAGTATGTTCTCCCTAATCCCCATGTATCTCACGTCTTATATCCACAACACGCAAGATATATCACTAACTATGTCTCGAGTCAAGGTATAAATATAATCATGTCAACTATCACATATCTCGGGTCATGTCCTAACATAGAAGCTAAAAATCTCGAATGTCTTAAGTAAGGCTTCTGTACATGAAATTTGTGTATAGTGTCTTAGGGTATATCGTGCAAGAGTCAGCACGAACCAGGGAATAAAATGCAATACAATCTAACGATACCTGATTTCGCATACGGAAGTCGACACCAGAATATAATTCAGACGCTAAGTATCGTAATGGTCATAGGGTCAGAATAAAGTACATGCAAAGAACTAGAATATAACCAATTCTAGAAAAAGCATAAGGCACAGAATATTGGAACAAAGGCAAGTTACACTTGCCTGGATTCCGGATGATGGTATGACGATGTCTATGTAGCATGCTCGATACGCCAACTAATCCCAAAAAGGTAGAATTCACACGAACGTCTCCGAATGCTGAAAACAATATCACCATCATTTTCAGAATATTAGAAATAGCTAGGATTGACTACCCATAAGTCTAATTTGGACACAAGTACAAAATTGACAATTTCGGGTCAAAGTTGTGTCAAACTGGGTCCACTTTGTACCGAAAAATGTGTCGAAGATAAAGTTTTCCAAATTTAGCAAACATAGTGTCTACGAGTCCGGAACGATGACATGACCTCAATGAAATGTCCGAAATTGGATTCCGATGAATCGATCAAGAAAAAGTCCGTCAAGTAGGATCGTGGGGCCTGCAAAACGTTATTTCGTTAATGTTCTCAGAATCATACCAAACTTGGGTCACAGAACCAGTGTAATACTACGAGTCTAATGGTGCAAGTTTCGTTGTGAAACAACAAGCACACACGATATTATTGCACAAACTCGGAAAAGGCTAATACGGTATTTTTCGACGGATATGGTTTGATTCCATCGTGCACGCATGTCCAAATCAAGTTCCGTCGAATCCCACACGTCCGGGTTGACGATACGCGCCATTTGATGCAATCTATATACGACAAAGTTACCTAATTTGGTGGGACAGACTCTGTATCAAAAAAAAATTGGTTTTCAAAACCAAGTTTTTTTTTTGGAACTCGATTAATTATTAAATAAAAAGCAAACTTAATAATCTAATTGAACACATAAAATGAGGGTTAGGTAGAGTGTATACCAGAAAAATTGTTTCGAGATTCGGTCAAGCAAGGAGAGAGTATTCGATGTGCAAAGTCAGGTGATTGAAACTTGGATTGTGACTTCACTACTTCGCTCGTCATGACGGGTTGATTTCAATTCGCAGAAATCGCATGTGCCAAGCGTCGGAGTGGACAATTAGGCATCGGAGGCTCGTATGGGGTGGCACGCAGGCGACCGAGGGCTTACGCGACTGGCCTGTGCGATCACGCGAGGCGCTCGGCTGCCGCCGAGTTGCTGCAGTTGTTGGTGGTGTGCAACCGCACACGCACGTGGGAGTTAGTCGTCGTGGTAAGCACCGGGCACGTGGACGGCGGCGTCAGCCAACGTGGCGCTGGGCATCCGGGAGTCGCTGACGGGTGATGGGTGGTGGTGTCGGCGTTTAGGGTTAGGCTTCGGTCATCACTTATATATATATATATATATATATATATATATATATATATATATATATATATATATATATATATATATAAAGATAGAGATAGAGATAGAGATATATAGAGAGAGAGAGAGAGAGAGGGGGGGGTCGGGGTTTTTGCCCGCAGGCTGGGGTAGGTTTAGGTGTTGGGTTGGGTTTAGTTAGGTTTTAGGTTTTTGGGATATTGGGTTCGGTTTAGGGTAGCGGGTTTAGGGTTTCGTTTGTTGTTTTATTATATTTTTCTTTTCTTTTTCTTTTCCTTTTCCTTTTCCTTTTTTTCTTTTTATTTGTTTTATTTCCTAATTATTATTATTATTATTATTATTATTATTATTATTATTATTATTATTATTATTATCCAAACTTATCTTATTAACTAATATTAATTTATTTAATTATTTTGAAAATATTAGATAAATTAGAAATTTGAGACTGGGGTTTACAAATTGATTAGAGTAAGGTAATTGTGTATTTGGGTAAGTTATGGGTGTTGAGGTTAGGTAATACATAGATAATTAAGTATAAGGGTGTTATAAGTATACACTAGTGTTTATAACTTAGTATGACCAATATTAGCTAGTATAGCCTAGAATAACCTAGTGTTGACCTAGTATGATACCAAGAGACCTAGAGATGACCCAAATACCTAACTTGGAGTTAATTATACATGATTATACTTCCATATCACCATTTAACATTGATATTCCATATTTAGGATTCTTGGACTCAAGTTCTGGTACTGTTGACAGTTTTTTGCTCAGGACCACATGTGAGTACATTCTCTGACAGTTTTCTTTATTTTGATGATTACTATGATATCAGTTTTGTAGTGTTATACTTGATTCCTGACATGATGAGACACGAGCTAGTATATATAGATTCTAGTCATGAGAAGTCGTGATTGGATCCATTGTACTAGTTGGGAGACGAAAAAGTATTAGTAGGTCATGTGATCATACCCTTTACATGTACATGCATCATAGCTAACCTACACCTCACGTATGGTTAGCCTAACCTTATTACAAGCCTCATAGCTTGCTATATATGATTGAGCCTGGCCCAATTACATGACATGCATCATAGCCAATCATATATAGCTAAGCCTGATCAAGTTCTCAAGCCGATCACATAACAAACTAATATTTTAAACACTTAGCTAGTTTATTTCATTCTTGTTCCAGTTTATACCTGCTAATACTATCATTTACCTGTTTATTCATTGTTCATTATTCATCTGTGATATGATACATGTTCTCACATGTTCCTTACATTTCTAGCATTACTTTTCCATCATGTATTATCATTACTCACTGTTTTATAGTCTTTATCAATCTAATTGGAACTGCGGTTAGTTTATGTGTTTTGCTCCAATCCTGACTGGATAATATTTTTTTAGAGGATCTAGAGTTTTTCTTCCCCACCTACTATGGACCCCAGAGGGCGTAGTTTAGGAGTTCTAGGAGGAGCCAGTTCCCGTAGAGGAGACACCACTAGTAGTTACTTAGCTAGCCTTAGCATTATATTGTACTGGATTTGTTTTCAGCTATTGAGACTTATGGGATGTTATTATTTGATTCCTATATTGGTTTTGGAGATTGCTAGACTCTTAGACTTATTGTTGGTATTTTGTGATGTCTATTTCTAGACTTATATTTTGGATTCTCTTTTATATCATATCGTGCATTTTTTCTTTCTTATAGTTATCTTGTGATTGAGTATTGATAGTGTCTTTATATTATCATCTTGTCCTCCTTATGGAGTTGAGATATCATTGACATGTTATGATATATTACTGTGAGATGTTGATAGATAGTATTGTTAATCTAAACAACGTTCTATGTCGTTGTTACGACGTAGGCTGGGCGTTGCCACATACTCGTGTCCAATTATCCGGATGCGGGTCGTGACAACATGTTTCATATGAGAATAAAATACCAGATTTGAGCACATATTTGTTGCACAATGTTGTCACAGTAGATAACCGATTGTTGAGGTATAGAGACATGAAGCTCTGTGAGTAGAGAACAAATCTAGTAAAAAAAATTAGTGGTGGTAGCCACAGCTTGATACTCAGCCTCGGTGGAAGAGCGCGCCATAGTCCTTTATTTTTTTAAACTCCATGATATTTGATTGCGACCAATGTAGATGAGATAAGCACTTGTTGTTCCCAGTCTAGTCGACATCCAAAAAAATATGTAGTGATATGAGTGAGTTTCGGTAGAGAATAACACCATGAGCAATAGTATCACAAAGATACCGTAGGAGACGCTTTGCTGTATTCCAATGACCAGTCTTGGGGCAGTGCATGAATTATGATAACTTGTTGACAGTGTAAGCAATGTCCAGACATGTGAATGATAAGTATTAGAGACTGCCAACAATGGCTCTATATTCAGTTGGATCAGATATGGATGATCTAGAGTATAGTAAGTGTTCGAGTGGTAGCAAGTGGCGTAGACACGAGCTTGGCATCGGTCATGTGAGTCCGGGTAAGAAGATCATGTATATAGCACAACTGAGAAAGAAATATGTTATGTGGATGCGGAATAGCTTCAACTCCAAGAAAAATATGAAAGGGGCCAATATCCTTGAAGGAGAATCTGTTGGAGAGAAGATGGATGAACTTTTGTACTGTTGCATCATTATTTCCTGTGATAATGATGTCATCAACATAGATCAAGAGATATTATGACGCCAAAAGTATTAAAGACAAATAGTGATGTGTCGGCATGAGAGTTAGTGAAGGCAGAGCTGATGAGGAACTGACATAGTTCATGGTACCATGCTCGAGGGGCTTGTTTGAGACCGTATATTGCTTTGCATAGTTTACATACATGATGAGGAAGGTCTTTGTCAATGAATCATTGTGGTTGTGCCATAAAAATGTCTTCAAAGAGAGAGCCTTGGAGAAATACATTATTAACATCAAGTCGGTGCAGTGACCAACCACGAGTGACAATAATAGAGAGAACAAGTCGTATTGTTGCTGGTTTGACCACAGGACTGAAGGTGTCATAGTAGTCAACACATGGTCATTGGTGGAATCCCTTGTCAACTAAACGTGTTTTATACCTCTCAACAGAACTATCAGATAAATGTTTAGTTCAAAAAATCTACTTTCAACCAATGATATTTTGGAACAGGTGAGAGGAAACATGGTTTCATGTTCTGTTTTGAACAAGAGCATCATACTCCTCAGACATGGCCTGATGCCATATGGGGTCTTTGATGGTCTGAGTCACTGTAGAGGGTTCAAGTGGAGAAGGAATATGTGTCAAGTCTGGAGGGTGTGATGATTGGGATACGGGTGAGTTGGATTCAGATGGTGGGTTTGGGGATGGTAATTGGGTGGGGCGGTATGGTAAAATTGGAGTCGTGGAGTGGAGTCCCTAGTTTGGTATAAGAGGGATACTTTTGGATGGAAGAATTATTGTGGTGGTATGGTTATAGAGTCTTGAGTGGATTCCTCTTGAGGGGCTGGTGCATGAGTGATAGATGGTGTGATGGTGACCGGAGATGATAACTCAGAAGGAATCCAAACATTGGTCATGAAAGATGAAGGACAAGGAAGATTGAGTTGCATGATTTTGAAAGGCATAATCGACCCAACGAATTTAACATGACGAGATGTGTAGAGACGTGAGGTTACTAGATCAAGATAGAGATAGGCACTCTGGGTGGAGGAATAACCAAGAAAGACACAGGGGGTAAAATAGAGAGATAGCTTGTAAGACGTATACGGACGCAACCAAGGATAACATAGACAACGAAAACTCCGAAGTTTGGAGTAGTTGGAAGATGTGCCAAAGAGCTTGGGAGTGGGTATGCAATTAATGAGATAAACAACAGCCGAGAATATATATGACCAATATGACAAAGGCATGAAAGTATGTGAGAGAATATATATGACCCAACGAATTTAAGCATGTTTCAATAATATGATGATGACGACGTTCAGATTATACCCATTGTGCTCAGGAGTGTGCGGGGGTGAGGTCAAGTGAGATATCCTATTAGAACTGAGGTATGATGAAAGTGCTTGATATTCCCCCATTGTCAGATTAAAGCGTGCTAATTTTTTTATTGAAGTAGTTCTCCACCAATGATTTAAAGCGAATAAAAATGCCATAGACATCAGATTTCTTTTAAGTGGATAAAGTTATTTTTTTTAAATGAGCAATAAAAATAACATAATATTTGAAATTATCAATTGAATAAACGGGAGAGGTCCACACATCGAAAAATATTTTTTAAGTGGAGAAGTTGAAACAAGAGTGAAATAGAGAAATATAACTTGTGACTTTTATTGCATTGACATGCATTATAATTGAAATTAGAGATGATGGACTGAAGACTTCTAATTGAAAATTAAAAATAATATGCCTAAGAATTGACAACGACGGATGACCTAAGCGACGATGCCACTCGGACGAAGTGGTCTTGACACTGGAGAAAGCGACCCTATGGCGGAGACTTGATAGAACGGACTGGCCATTCATACATACCATCCTTAGTCTGTCCTTGTAAAAGTATTACCCCCGTACAAATATCCTTCACAAGAAATGAAGAGGGTAAGAATTCGATGGATGTATTGTTAGATTTATAAAATTAAGAAATAGAAATAAGGTTTTAAGCATGGTAGAAACACAAAGCACATTATGAAGTGAGAAAGTATGTGAGGGAGTGTGTAGAGATGTAGAACCTATATGCGAAATAGGAAGATCCGTGCCATCTCCAATCATAACTTCGCCAGTCCCTGAATAGGGAGCATGAGTTGAGAGAGTACTCAGGTCGGTAGTAACATGGTGTGATGCACCACTATTTAGGAGCCAATTGGTGTCTTCGGAGTTGTCCGTTTTTGCAACATTGGCACATGGTTGCCATGGAGATGGAGGTTGAGATTGCTACTGTCAAGATGCTCGTTGTGGATTGGATCATATTTGTAGGTGTCAAGCGAAATAGAGGACTTTGTTGAACCGTGTGTCCTTGAGCACAATACCCTTGACACTTTCTAAGATATGTCAGAGGAGAGGGACGATTAGTCCGCATATTGGAGTTGGTTGGTGTGTGTCCCAACGACCATTGTATCCTCGACCCATTCGGTCGAGAGTTGGCCATGGGATTTAGAGTGGCAATTGTTGCCGACAGAGGGGATAAAAAATGTTAGGATTTTTGTGAGGAAGAAAGAGAGAGGTTCAGGAATCAATGCTCTGATACCATAATAGATTTAAAAGAGAAAGTAATATTACAGAATTATGACATACTCAATTTATTGAATCAAACTGAATATATGCAATACAACCAATCTAGAATAGGTAACTACCAATCCATAGTAGGCAATTAATCTCCTACAATCATGTATCTAGAATATTGATGTTTATGTAGGTAATTAAACTCCTACAATCATGCATTTAGAATATTGATATTTATGTAGGTAATTATTCTCCTACCAATATATAGTAGGCAATTAATCTTCTACCAATCTATAGTAGGTATATCAGGATCCTATTGATTACAATAAAATCCTAGATATTGACATTTATGTACCGATATCATTATCAAGTCTTAGGATACTTGAAATTTTAGTACCAGGTTTCACAAATTTTCTCTGTATTATAGGACTGTAAGTTTTTTTTGACATTTTTGACAGTCCTAAACTTTTGACAGGACTGCCAAATTTTTTAAGAGACCATAATTGTCCTCGTTTCGACTGTAGACGAATTTTTGAAGTTCGAAACCTTAAAATGAGTTCGAAACTTCAATTTTTTTTCCGAAATGAATCATAAACCAAATTTTAGTCCCTAGAAGATGAAATCTATGCATGAACATTGAACAATAATATATTTAAAATTTGGAAGAGAAAAGAAGCAAAAGATAAAAAAAGAAAAAAAATATAAAAAGTTCGACTTTTATTTTATGTAGTGGACTAATCCCGAATAAGTTTTTATGGTGGCAAATTTATAAATAAAAGTAACTGTATTGGACTAGCCCTGAGCAAATTTTGTAAGAGTCCAATTTTGTTCACCCACCAAAAACTAGGTGAGATGTTCACCCTCCAATAAAATATTGTCATGTGGCATTTTCATCTCACACAAACCACTTTGTATGTGGTTTTGTTCGTCCACCAAAGTTGTTTTAATCTTTAACTTGTCATATATCAATTTTGCATTCGTGGGTGAATATTCCACCTAATTTTGGTGGATGAAAAAAAAATAATTCATTTTGTAATGGCTAGATAATTTTTTTTTCAATAACTGCTGCTATTTTCTGAAAAGCATCAGAAACTCTAATCATCAGGTCTAACATTTTTTGTTTTGTTTAAGCAAGGATGTCGAGTATTAATATTATTTTTTCCTATCCGAAATTTTTTCCCATCCTTTAGTCGATGTCGGAGCTCGACCGAACCTAATAGGTAAAGTCTAAGTAGCTTTACTATAAAACTACACCCTATGGTACTATCGAGTATTAATATCAATTATGAGCTCCACCATCGCTTTCTCCAGCTCGGAGTGGGCTGTACTGCGAACTAAGACATCTCGTCTTCCGACGCGGAAATTACGCGGCCCCACCGCCCCCGTTAACCTGTCCTCCCAGCCCTCCCATAACCCCTCCCATAACCCAATACTTCCAAAAATCTCCAAAACATTGACGTTAACTTCCCATCGGTACACGTTAACTACAATACTTCAAGCGGAACAAATTAGTCTCTTCCCTTACCGATTCCTCTTTTTGATTATTTGCTTTTCTTCCCCCTTCCAAATCGTAGATTTCGATTCCAGCGTTGTTTTCTTCTTCTTGTGCAGTTTTCGATCCCATCTCGAAGAATCCTCCGCAGCATTTCTCGAGGAAGCTAGAGATGAACAATCTACTCACGGTACTTTCTCTCTCCCATTTTGGCTGTTTTATACTATTTTTAGTGTGTTGATTTTGCTTGGTTTGGATTGCGTATCGGTAGATCAGTGTAGATTCAAAGAGGTTGTGACTTGTTTCGTGCTGTGTGCATTTTGAGTTCAGTTTCGAGCAATGGTGAATGTCTAGGGTTAGGGTTTCAGTACGGATCACGATGTGGGAGTTTTGGAAGAGATTCGAATGGGTTGGGACTTAATATCTGTTTATTGATAACAAGACAAAACCCTAAATTATGATTGAATATCACTTTAAGAGTTGATTTGCAGAAATTAATAACGGACGAGAACTAAGGACAATTTTTTTTTTTTTTAATCTGGGTCGCTGAAGTGTCTAAAAGTCAGTTTTAGGATTTGACTGTCATGTGAAAGAACTGTCAAGACATTGGAAAAGATGTGTCAAGCATACACTCTCTTAGGCTCCGTTTGGTAGGAATGATAGAAAAGTTTGAGGAAGAAATAAGAGTTGAGATATATTTTACATCCATATGAAAAGAAAATATTATTTTCTTCCTTTGTGTTTGGTAGGAGGGATGAAAAATGGAAGGAATACATTCCTTTGTTTGGTATGAAAAAAGAAGTGGAAGAAAATAAAATAAAATATATAGACTTTACCAATTATATCCTCAACTAAAAATACATATTTACCATTGAATACTTTTTTAAATAATATAATTTCTATGAGGTATAATTGTAAATTATGATAAGTTTTCATTTTTTCTTCCATTTGTTGAGGGATTGAATTTCTTAGGTTAAGAGGAAAAAATAATCCCTCTTTTTTTTCTCCAAACAAGAGAGTGCATCATTCTCTTCCATTTTTTTCCACTTTTTCTTTCTACCAAACGGACCCTTAAAATCGATGACTTATTCTATCTCATAGTTTTGATATTTTTTTTCCTAGGTTGCACATACATGGGCAAGGATCAGTATAAAAACGTGATATTTAATTTTTTTAGGATATTGGCATGACAATGATACAGTTATATATGCACATGGAAATGTTGGGGTTTGTTGAATTTTCTCTCTAGAAAGTGGTCCCTGATCATGTGGTAAATTCCAAGTGTGTATTTCAATATAAGAATATTTTTTTTTATTGTCTTGCACACATTGGAAGCGGTAGCCCATGTGGTTGGAATGGTGAGATGTTTTACTAGAGGGCAATGATCAAATCCTCAAGAAACATTTATTTTTTGCTCTCATTTCTTGGAAATTTTTTATGGAAACTGGGCCCCATACAGGCCTAGCGAGTCAGACTAGGACTCGGACTGTAACGGAGACGAAGGGCACAAAGTGGCGTTTATATGACGCACGTACTCATCGGACGCGCGATGATGCTTTTGCGTGTCATTGTGTCTTTCAATGTTCGTTCCAACGCTAATTCAACGTGATCAACTAGTTTAGCGTGGTTTAGCATGGTTCTTAGCTTATTATCGTGTTCAACGTGGTTTCGCGTAGTTCCGTGCTAGTTCAACTTATAGGGTGTGCCGCGTGATATGTTGGATTCTTACATGACCAACGTACACACGGAAGCTGCGGTTCTACGTAGCCAGCATGCACGCGGAAGCTATGGTTCTCCGTGACCTATGTGCACGCAGAAGCCGTGCTTCCGCGTGACTAGGGTTTACACAGAAAATATTTTACACAGAAAATGTGCTTCCTCGTGACTAATGCTCATGTGTTCAGTGTGACCTGTGTTCACGCGGAAGCTGAATTTTTGTGTGGTTACTTCAACATGGACGTTTCAACTTCGTAATCGTCTACTTAATAGGAAGTTATTCCCATATTTTCTACCTACTACCTAAGTAGGATTTATGGCTGCCTAGGTGGCGTGCGTTTCGTATATATACTCTCGATTTTTGCTCTTGGGTAGATAGACTAGAGCATATATGCAACGAGAGAAGAGTCTTCATTAGCCGTGAAGCAACGAAGCTATGTCCGAGTGCTCTCCGACTTCTAAAGGGTAACAAGTTAGTGTTCCAGAAGTTCAAATATGTGAATTATTTGGTTCCTTGGAGAAAATCGAGGAATAAGGTCGAATCTTGTTTTGAATAACGATGATTGTCATTACCCCAACAAGTCTCTTCTCTTATGTTTTCTATTGTTTGCAAATTGGTTGCAATATTGTTGTTCTAAAGTTTTTATTTCCAGCAAGTTAGTTGTAATATTTTATTAGCAAGTTAGTTGTAATATTTATTTGCAAGTCGTTGTAATCTTCAAGTTGTACTTTGTAAGTTGTACTTCATTTGTATGATCTTCTGTAATCGGTTATAATAATATCAAAGAAAGATCCTAGCAACGTCAAGTCTCCTGGACTCGAGTTTTCACAAGCTTGAGAAGTTCGATGGAGAGCACTACAATTGGGAAAGAAAAATTAGCTTGAATCTTCAACTTGTAAATGTGGATTATGTTCTGACTGAATTAGAATATGTAATTCCACAAACGAAAGATGTTTAAGTCATTGTCATTGTAAATGTGATTACTACGCAACAAAAATGAAAGAGAGAGAACAACCTCTACAAGCTGTTTCCTCAATTCCTTGGATGATTCAGTGGAATATGCAAAAAGGCACAAGAATCTCTGGAAATGCAATACAAGGACGTTGAGAACATATCAAAGTATACCTCGTCAACAAATTCATGAAAATTGAATTTGAGCACGAAAAGTCAATGTTGTCGCAAGTCAAAAGAATTGATAAAATTGCAACAAAAACTTGAGTATGGAGCTATGCCTCAAGATGACAAGTTAATGGTATTATCTCCAAACTCTCTACTAGTTGGGATCGGTTCTCGATCGATATGTATGAGATTCAATTAGAAGAACTTACGCGATGGATCCGTATTGAGGAAGGAGCTAGAAGCAAAATCAAGGTGGACTCACTCTTAGCAGTTTGCTAAGGCAAACATAGTCTAGACTGGAGATTATAAGGGGAGGCAGAAGGCTTTGTGTAACAAAAAAAGGAATGACTCCAACTATCTGAGGGTGAAAACTTCATTCAAGCAAAAGTCTAGCAATGATGTGTCTTGCTTCAATTGTGGCAAGAAATGCTATTTCAAAAAGGACTGCAGGTCCAATGTAAAGCTTAAGCCAAAAGAACACGTTGAGCTTAACTTGGTCGCTATAATTCCATATGTTTACTCATCTGGAGTAGACACTGGCAGGTGGTGGACACGGGTGCACTTGACACGTGTTTTAAGAAGGAGCTATTCACCACATATAAACTTACATCAGAGAAGGTTCCAATGACAAACTAATTTCAAATACAAGTACTTGGAATCAGGTCGGTGGTGCTGAAACTGACTTCGAGAAGTCGTTCATAAAAGAATCCTGGAGGGGTTGAACAAGGTCAAGCTAATAAATTAAGCACAAAATTATTGCTAATATGCAATTTAAAAATTAAGTATGCAAGAAATAAAGCTATAAGAATACCGACACCCGATGTATCCTGGTATCCTCTTCGAGACATTCCAGTCCCGAAAATTATTGTTCGACTTTAATCCACTATTATCACAAATAGTTACAACACGAGCTGTGATCCGAAGGCTCTCCGACTTCACACGAGCTTTGATCCAAAGACTTGTACGCTTCAGCCTCTTTACAAGATGGTTTTGATCTTCTCACAACAAATATGAAGATCTCACTTTTACAACTCAAGAACACTCTTAACACAATTTGTGGATGAGCAAGTGAAAGCTTTGGTAGAGTTGTTTGTGGATGACCTTTAGTAGATAGAAAATTTTAAGCTCAAATGAATCAATCTTGAATTAAGGGGTTCAAGGCTATTTATACAAAGGCACAAAAAGAGAGCAATAATGCAACTTTCAGTCAGCAGTCGAAAAATTCGTCGGTATTTCGTGGAGTACCGTTGGATGTTCCACCTTCATATTGCAACAGCTAAAATTAGAGCCGTTGGGATCATTGATGGGATAGACCGACCGTTGGATTTCTAACGGTCATAATTCAGATTATCCGATGGTGTTCCGCGGTATTCCGAAGGATGATTCGAATAATCACAGGAAAACATACTGCGACATCGGATTATCCGACGACGTTTCCCGGAGTTCCGTCGGAATTCCGAATGTCTTTCCAAAATTGATCCTGGGTTAATTTCTACTCTAGCTTTCGATTTTGCCATCAGTTTCTTGTGTTCTCAATTATTTGTAAGACTCATTACAGACTTAAGATAATTATAGCAGGTGCAGGCTTCTTTAGAGTCTTGAAATGATGATGACATGGCTTCTTCTTCACTTGATAGATGATGGCTTTTTTCCTTGATGACAGTTGTCCAAAGTTACAATTGATCCTCGGCTGGCCCCTCGATCCCCCGAGTGCGAGGTCCTAGAGATATCGTTGGGCGGTTCAAAGAAATCTTCTGGGATGATGTCGTCTTTGGCCCATCATGATTTCTTTAATGCATATGTCCATGTTTGATCTTGCTTATTACTTTTCTGCAAATACATATTAGACGAACAAAGCAATACATATGGTAACAAGTGTTATACATTTATTGCTTATTAGGATAATGATAAGTTTAAGTATAAATACTATAGTAATAACATGGATATTAGTGATATCGTAATGTTTAACTTAATCGATTAACCATATTAAAAAATATGATACAATAATTGGACTAATAGTTCACTATGGAGAAACATGTTCCTGTAAAAGCCAAGAACCTAATTTCTAGAAGCCTGTTGTGCAACGCATGCTTGAGAATGAACATCAATGTAGGCCAAATGGTGATGTTCTATAAAGGGGCATACTTCGAGAAAGTTTTTGTATCAAATGAATGTTTAAATTGCAAGTTGTAACATCCAAAGAATATGATAATGAAGTATTTGTTTCTGATTATTCTTTTGAGTTATAGCACAATAGACTTGGACATGTTTATTGTAAAATAATTAACAAGATGTGTAGTCTAGATATTATCTCCAAACGTGGGGGTAAGGAAGTGAAGAAATATGAAGTCTGTGGGCAACCTAAAATTGTAAGAAAGCCATTCAAGCGGGTGAACCGAAGTACAAATTTTCTGGAATTGGTGCACTCAAATATTTGTGACTTCAAACACTTCTCCACCAAGGTAGGGATGAAGTACTTTATTACTTTATTGATGACTCCTCAAAGTACGCTTTCGTTTATCTTCTAAAATCGAAAGATGAAGCGTTTTAGAAGTTCAAAGACTTTAAGATAGAAGCTAAACGTCAAATGAGACAACTCAAGAGAATCAAAAGCGATCAAGTTAAAGAGTATCGTTCACTTGAATTCACATTGTTCTGCAAAAAAAAGAATTGTCAATGAGACAAGTACTTCGTACTTCCCTCAATCCAATGTATTTGCAGAAATGAAGAACCGTACTCTAATGGAGATGATGAACTCAATGCTATTAAGAACAGGTCTTCCAAATTGCTTCTTGGGTAGCTGCTTTTATTCTCAATAGCGTGTTGTTTGCATAATCAAATATCACTTCTCATGAAGTCTGGTTCAAAGTCAGATCCAACTTGAATGTCATTCGATGGTGGTGTCTGGCTTATGTGAAGCTTCTCGACATCAAGTTTCAGAAGTTGGGAACAATATTCCTAGGCTATGCTGAAAAAAGTGATGTCGAATATTCCTTGATTTGGTATCAAATTATTCAGTCTCGCGACGCTGAATTCCTTAAAGGATAAGTTTGCCAGGAACAAGAACATTGTTCTTGCGAATTTATTGGAGAACATTGTAAGCATTGAGGAGGCTAGTACTTCCAAAAAAGCTATAGTCCAAGAGGAGATTGCAGTTGAAGTGGCAATTTCTGAACTAATACTCGCTGTGCCACCTTCTAAGTGAGTGGGGAGGCCGAAGGACTTTGGAAAAGACTTCATTACCTATCATGTGGAATCTAATCTGCTTACCTATGATGAGACGATGAAAACCAGAGACTTTTTTCTGGAATGAGACAATCAATGATAAGATTGGTTCCATATAACACTTAGGTGTTGTTTAATTTATCTGAAGAAGCATAGCCCATTGGATGTAAATGGATCTTCAAGAAGAAGATGTAGCAGGCAAAACTGTTGATAAAGGCTAAACTGGTGGCTAAAAGATTTTCTAAAAAGCATAGGATCGACTACTTTGTTAGATATGTTCCAGTTGTGTGGATGACAACTATAATGATGCTTATTGCTCTGGGTATATTTCACAAGCTGATGATTCATTAGATAGATGTAAAAAATAGCATTTTTGAATGTAGATTTGATTGGAGAGATTTACATAAAACAACAAAAATGGTTTGTCGTCAAGGGGCTTGTAGACAAAATATGCAAGTTGGTGAAATCTCTATACGATTTAAAGGAGGCTGCCAAGATATGGCATGAGAAGTTTGAGTAAGCCATTAGATCAAACGATTACCGACATAAAAGTGTTTATACACCAAGTTCGCTGATGGCATAGGGGTTATGCCTCTATGTGGATGATATGCTAATCCTGGGTACTAATCTAGATAGCGTTATAGAGACAAAGAAGTTTCTTTCATCCAAGTTCATTATGGAGGACGAGAGATGTTGATGTTATCCTTGGGATAAAAATTATCCGAACGAAAGATGGACTTGCCATTTCACAAGTTTATTATGTAAAAAAGATACTCCTTATAGGTTTGACAAGAAGCTGAAGCCAAGTTCAGGTTGAAGTGTCAGGCAACTGGAGTACTCAATCGTCATTAGATAAATTTAAGGCTAGACCGGTGGCTAAAGGATTTTTTTTTCAAAAGCATGGGATCAACTACTTTGATACCTATGCTCCAGTTGCGCGAATGACAACTATGAGGATGATTATTGCTCTAGGTACAATTCACAAGCTGGTGATTTATTAGATGTCAAAATATCATTTTTGAATGTAGATATGAATTTCAGTCAAAGGATTATCCTTTTCAGTCTATAGTTGTACAACATTCTTTAGGGAATTGACTACTTTTTTGAAAATGTGATATAGGCTAGAGAAGTCTTCGATATAAATTTGATCAGTATCAAATCGAAGAGATTTACATGAAGCAACCAAAATATTTTGTCAAGGGACTTGAAGAGATTTACATGAAGCAACAAAAATATTTTGTCGTTAAGGGGATTGAAGATTATGTATACAAGTTGGTGAAATCTTTATACGGTATAAAATAGGTTCCCAAGATGTGGCACGATAAGTTTGATAAAGTCATAAGATCAAACGACTACATGGTCAGCGAGACAGATAAGTGTGTATACACCAAGTTCACTGATAACAGAGGGGTTATTGTGTCTCTATGTGGACGATATGCTAATTTTGGGTATTGATCTAAATAGCGTCACAGAGACAGAGTTTCTCTCATCCAAATACAGTGTGAAGGACATGAAAGATGATGATATTATTCTTGGGATAAAGATCATTCGAACGAAAGATTGACTTGCCCTTTCACAAGCTCACTATGTAGAAAAGATGCACAAATTCTATGGATATCTGGACTTTCCTGGTTTTTATACTCTTATAGGTGTGACAATAAGCTGAAGCAAGTTCATGAAAAAGTGTCAGGCAGGTGGAGTACTCAAGCGTCATTAGAAGTTTAATGTATGCTATGAGTGCCATTAGACCTGACATTATTTTCGTCGTATGTATGCTGAGTCGGTTCACGAGCAATCGAGATATGAAACACTAGAAAACAGTGGAAAGGGTTATGAGATATTTCAAGAGGACTCAAAAGTTTGCACTGCACTACAACGATTACCCGACTATGGTGAAAGGTTTCAGTAATGCCAATTGGTGCTTAAAAGAGGAGAGCAAAAGGCCTACAAGCGGATTTATCATCTCCATAGATGGAGCTGCTATATCGTAGAAGTCAAATAAGTAAACTTTGCTCTTATTCATCTATGGAGTCTGAGTTCTATGTTCTGACGGCTGCAGTAGATGAAATAAAATGGCTTTGACAGCTCATGTATGATCTTCCTCTTGTTGGAGCACAAATTCTGGCTATACCAGTCTATTGTGACAACCAGACGACTGCTGCAGTGTCATCAAATGATCTATTTAATGGTAAGAAGATAACTATGAGACTTTGTCATTCAATACTGAATAGACGCATCAAAGATGACATCATTGCAATAGTTAATATTCAGAGCCAGGAGAATCTGGTGGATTCGTTCATCAAAGGTCTCAAGCGTCAGCTGGTCGAGAACACAATGAAGAAAATGGGCTTGAAAGAGTTATGATGTAATGTCTTTGTAATTCTACCATAGAATATTATGATATTAGTTCAAAGAGAAATCTATTAGGCATCTTACTTTGGGTTTAAGGAAGGATTATTGATTGGAAAACATTGGGAACAGATGTGTCCTTAGGGACATTATAGGGATTGCATCTCGGAACCTATTTGGTATATTGTTTGCTTTAGATAAAGAGCAAGTCCCGTGGGAGGATGGCTTTATGTCTTAATGAATTCTTGAGCATTTGGAATGCTTAGTGTGCTTTGCAGGGAGCATGGTTAGCTCAACACTACGAAGGGGCAAGTATCCTATGCTACAGTGGCGTGACACCACATGAGATGGGACACGGACTTCGGACAATGTCACATCGGCGTAGCACCACGTAGAGGCATGTAGTCTAATGCGGAAAGACAGATAGTAGTATTACAATTACAAAGAGGCTAGGACCTCGTGCTACTGTAGAATGACATTACCAAGAGCTTGACCCTAGGTTTCGGGTCATGTTATAGCGGCATAGCACTGCAAGGAGACAACATGCCTCGTGCTGAGAAATTTAAACTCTCTATGAACTCACCTATATGGATAGAGCTATAGACCGTCTCTTGACAGCAGGTCACCACATGGTCTTTAATGTGCGATTAGAGACACCTTGATGTCATTATTTGAGTGGGGAGAATAACATATGATACTAAATTCAAGGTTTAGTCCGTTCTGTATTGTATTATTGTTTGACCAATGTAGGAAGATTCAAGTCGTAAGCGACAGCTATCCTAATGCATGATGTACAATCATTGTAGGGAACACTCGGCTCATATATTGAAATATATGGGTGATTGTTGGAGTTTGTTGAATTTTCTCTCTAGAAAGTGATCCCACATTATGTGGCGAATCCTAAGTATGTATTTTAATGTAGGAATCTTCTTTTATATGGGGAGTAGTAGTCCATGTAGTTGAAATGGTGTGATGTTTTACTAGAGGGCAATGATTAAATCCTGTAAAAAATATTTGTTTTCGCCACCAATTTCTTGGAAATTTTTCGTAAGAGTTAGGTCTGGTAGGGGCCTAGCGATTCGAATTTGAATTTAGACTCGGGCTCGAGTGTAAGGCGCGAAGTGGCGCTTTGATGACACTTTGCACGTACACATCAGACCCGAGAT
This sequence comes from Iris macrosiphon, assembly GCA_036927795.1. Classification (NCBI taxonomy): domain Eukaryota; kingdom Viridiplantae; phylum Streptophyta; class Magnoliopsida; order Asparagales; family Iridaceae; genus Iris; species Iris macrosiphon. Next base: position 211,180,215 of record JAYESA010000006.1, on the reverse strand, counting down.
GGCGTTTTTGTGTCATTGTGCTGAACAATGCTTCATTCCAGCGTCGTTTCATCGTGGTTCAACATGGTTAATTGCAAGTTTATTGCGGATTTCTGCGTGGTGTGCTGGTTTTCGCGTAGCCAGCATGCACGTGGAAGCTGCTATTCCGCATGGCCAGTGTGCACGTAGAAGCTACAGTTTCGTGTGGCATGTGTGCACGCAGATAGTTCCAGGTAGCCTGTTTGCATACGAAAGTTGTGGTTCCACGTGACCAGTGCTCACGCGTTCAGCGTGACCTGTGCTTACGCAGACGTTGGATTTCCGCACGACTGCTTCACCGTAGACGTTTCAGCTTTTTAACTGCCCACTTAGTGGGAGTTACCGCTGTAACCGTCCACTTAATGAGGAATTATTCTTTGCCCAGTACCTTATTGGGAGGTTATATTGCTAGGAGGGCTCGCCTTCCCTATATATACTCTTGGTTTTTGTTCTTGGGTAGATACACTAGAGCATATACGCAACGAGAGGAGATTGTGCATCACCCATGAAGCAACAAAGCACTGCACTGTCCGGGTGCTGTCCGACTTCCAAAGGGTGACAAGTTAGCGTTATAGAAGTTCAAATATGTGAACTTGCTAGTTCCTAGAAGCAGATCACGAAATAAGGTCGAATCTTGCTTTCAGTAACGGTGATCGTCATCACCCCAATGAGCCTCTTCTCTTCTGTTTTCTATTGTTATCAAATTGGTTACAATATTGGTTACAATATTGTTGTTCTAAAGTTTCTATTTCCAGGAAGTCATTTTGTAATCTTTTATTTGCAAGTTATCTTCAAATTGTACTTAAAAGTTGTACTTCATATGTATGATTTTCTGTAATCCTTTACAACAGGAAGCATATCTATATGCATAATTTACATCGGTGTGTAATAGTATCCATATTTATGAATGTTCGGATATTAACCATGTTCTAAAAGTTTTTCAAAGGATCACCACAAGTAAATGTTACTTTATCTTATCTCAATCATGTTAGCACGATTACAACCATACCGAATCACTTATGTTTTGTGTCTCTTTGGAGCCTAGACACAAATGGTCTTTATCCGACACAAGTGTAGAGAAAATTTCGTGTCTGATACATGTTAGCTACGGAACAATTCTACAATGAAGTGTGCCACCTAGGTTTCCTGGTAACAATATGATGATGAACAAGCGGAAAGGCTTTAGCAAATGGGAAGATAGAAATGGAACACACTACGAGGAAATAGTATTTAGGTTGAGGTTCTGTCTAATGACACCGAGCCTGATCCACACAACTTTGAAGCTCAAAAAGTAATGTAGAGTAATAGTTTTTGGATTATAAAATATGTTGCTTGCTGATGGGAGCTGGTCAAATCCTGTATGAAGCTTTATAATATGAACATAAGAAATAATTGAACACATTTAATATTTAGACTTAACCTCACAAATTTAATACCCGAGTTAAGGTGAAGAGAACATCCAGCTCATTTACTGACAGTGATAAAGTAGTATATTTTATAGGAAATTGGCCTCAGGTTATATCTGGCACTGAGTTTTTGGTAGACTCCATTGAAATTTCATGCCAGATGGTGTGGATTTCTTAGTTCGTTGTTGGAAGAAGAATATCTTCATGTACCTGTCTCTTGTATCATGACTTTGTAATTGGTTGGTGTTTGAATGTTGTAATATATATATGTTGTTTGAATTCAGGGACGTGCCATTAAAACTTAATATTGGAGTTTTCATACTCTTGGCAATCTTAAAAGAATTTAGCAGCAAGATTTGCTGAGCATTATGATTTGGTGAAAGGAAATGACCTTTTCAGATATTGTCTTGTGGCCCTAATCACAAGAGTACAAAAAGGGCATTATGTTTTTTAGCTAGTTCATGTACAAAAAAGATACTAAATTGAATATTGGATTGAGAAGGTAAAAGATACCTTCTTTCCTCGTGTGATATTTCTATGTGAATCTCATTTTCTTACATTTCCTTTGCCTATTTATTGTTTGGTAGGATTCCTTTGAGATCCCTCGTGTTCAAGGGGGAAATGGAGATATTGAGTCGGGAATACAACTTCCAATGAATTCAGCAGAAATTGGGATGGAAGGCTTTTTCAAACAGGTCACTAGGTGCTCTTAATGTAGCATAGAAAGTTTTTCTTGGCATAACTATATCATGAGTTGGTTGAAGCTTAATGTTTTCTTCATCGACTTAGGTTCAAGTTATTGATAAACAAATTGGGAAGCTCTCTGCTCTACTGAGGAAGCTTCAGGTACAGTTTCCAATTTCCTTGAAGTTCTCTATATATGGTTACAACATTTTGTAAAGAATCAATGAGGTGAAATTAGTAAGAAAACATCTATATCATAAAAGAATTTGATTCTTGTTTGTTTCCATGTTAAACTTGTAATTTTCTTGCATCTACTTGTCGATTTCAAGTTTCAACTTTGAAGGGAACTAAGAAAATTTTGTAAGTTAGTATTAAGAATTATATATACTTATAACTTTGAAATAAAATTATATAACTTCAGTAAGTATTTAATATGTATTGTTAGTTGAGTCTAAGATTACTTCAAATTATATAGAGTAGATGTAAAGTTATATAAATTATATTACTTAGATATAAAATAGGTGTAAATTACTTGAATAACATAAGAAGTTGTGGTTAGCCGTTAGCGTTAATAAATAATTATTTTAGTTATAATATTAATGTTTTTATATTCAGTAAAATTGGAGATGTACTTGATTCAACAATGTTGTTATATGTGCTAAAATAGTCATAAACATCAATAGATTTCTTTTCTAAGAACAAGTCAATAAAATATTTTGTATTGTTGGTGTGAGATTCTCAGATTCAACAGTGTGTTCACTCGTACGAACTAACATACATAAACAACAAATAAATTTATGTCTAAACATATCGATCTAATTTTTTTAGATTTTTTAATATTTTTAAAATTTTAAATTACTGAAATTTGAAAGCCTGATACTCCAGTCTGAAACTGGTCATCATAAGAAGGGTCCAAAACAGATACGAAATGTGAGATTTCGAACCTTGAGTAGTAGTTAGCACCTTGCACATTGGTGACTGACTGATTGATTATATGAAATTCCTTCTATGAGGAGTGTTTGCATGTAGAGGTTCCTCATGGAGCAGGATTATCTTTTTTTGTTAGATACTAGGTATCATACTATAATTTACCATTTCCTATCCTCTCGAGTCATCTATATCAAAGATAGACAAGCCCAAGGGCATTGTGTTGTCCCCTTTATGATTTAACCATGCTGCCAGTGCTCTGCAATGTCAGGTTCAGAAGTAAATACCAGTTAGAGAAGATGACAAGAGGTCAAAAATCATTTGTTATTAGTGGCAGTTGCCAGTCCTTGGAATAGCTTATAATGGAAAAAGCTGCCGGCTGAAAAATCTCAAAGTGCAAAGCAATACTCAGTGCAGTGCTATATTTTGACTCATCCTCTACAAGGGAATCATTTATCCGTTATGATATATGTTCGCTGCAGGAGCTCTGAAACACCAGATGCCTGAAAAATATGCTAGCTAAGGAGATGATTACAAGAGCTAGAAAATCATTTGGTATTGTTGTGTTAGGAATAACTTATGAACACAGTTGGAGTAGAAAAAATTTAGTGAGTTTCTTGTGTGCATATTATCATATGATCCATCCTCTTTGTAATACTGCTTTCTTATATTAGGCATTTTAGTTTAGCTTTCTTCAGTTACACATTTGGAAATGTGAATAGAAGCGAGTAATCCAACAATGAAAATGCTTGGACTCTAGGCATGATGCAGCCTCTAACCTTGTATATGTTTGATGATTTAAATTAACAAGCAATGAAAACAGAATTTGATGGAAGCTATGTTATGTAAAGTGTCAAATTTATTCATTCCAGCAGCTGGTATGTTCCCTAAACATAGTTTTTTAATGCTCAAAATTGGTTGAAGATGACATTACTGTGTGTTATCATGCAGTCTGAAAGTAATGGGACTATTTGGGCTGCTTTTAAATTTGCCCCAGAATAAATGGTGCAAGTTCATTACATCATTATTGGTCAAATATTGCATACACGTGAGAAAGAATAAAGAAAAGTGGATAAGTTAACATGTGGGGAATTATAAGTAACTGTGTTATTATTTTATTAAGCAAATAAGTAAATTTGATTCTTGATGGTTTTCCCTGTTTCTTCAACATTTAGAGTAGGGCAAACTCTGTTAGTTTTTTATGGATGGAAAAAACATACCTTGTATAAAGCTCTTATCTTAAATTCCTTGAGCAGAGATGGTAAAGCAAGAGTATACTCTGACTTTTATTCCTCTATGAATTGTAAATTTCTATTAACTTGGATACATTTTTCAGGATGCAAATGAGGAGTCAAAAACCATAACCAAGGCATCTTCTATGAAAGGTAAGTTCATAACATTGAACTGATGTATTTTTATGAGGGGACAGGTTTTTCATTTTTGTTGCATCTGCTCAAATATTTCCGACCATAGTCATTGTATTAAGTCATATTTTGTTTCAGAAATCAGGCAACGCATGGAAAAAGATATTGACGAAGTTGGGAAAATAGCACGCCTAACAAAGACGAAAGTTGAGGAATTGGACAGAGATGTAAGTTGTTTGCTTCTATAGCCTTTTGTGTTTACTGGCCTATATTTAGAGGATTGGTTGCTGTTTTGTTGTAGAAGTATCTATTCTCCATGTAGCCATCTTGACGTATTATTCTCCACGGTGGACCCCCATTCCTATGGAAAATGCTTGTTATGTGTAATGATATGTGCATACATATGCCAGAAAGTATGAATGCTAGAGAACCTGTTTCAGAGCTATCAGCTTTAACCATTGGATGTATTGCTAACCTTTGTGAGGAAGCCATTTCTTTTATTTCATTATTTTTTCCATCGGGTCTATGAATTCCTATACCAACCATTTTCTGGTTAGACCTTTTATGATGCTTCTGTTTCGGTTCCTCTCTTCATATCTTCTGGTTTGATCTCCTCCTATGTTGCACAGACCCGAAAAATGGTGTCCATATCGTGAATGGACCCATATCTGTCCCTATTCATGCAACATAGGATACTACTACTGCACCTATTTTGGAAATGGCTATATCTTGTATCCGTATCATGTCCTTATGCGTATCTTTGTCCGTATTCATGCAGAATACTCCTTTCTTCATCTTTGTCTACTCACATTAATTTTTGCTAGTCTTCCTACTTTTCTGCAACAAGAATAACAAAGCCTTTATACCTTATGTTGCACAAACACGAATACGACACATCAAGATTTGGGCACAATATTGATTTTGGTGTGCCCTAGTGTATTTTGGAGTGTGTCACACCCAATACGCCTGCGACATTAGACGGCACAGATTTTTGTTCATACTTCCTAGCTTTTATAGCAATTATTTTGGGGTTTTCCATTCAACTCTATTAAGAGCTGTTTCTTCTAATATTAGCAACTAATGTATTTCTTTTCAACCAAGCACTGCTTCTCCTGGCCTACTTCTCTTATCCTACTAGATATGTTCTTATTGCTCCTCTTAATGAGTGCATCTATTAGCATATATCCAAACCCACCTCAGACTATTTTATTTCCTCATGTCAATATTTGAAGTTGCCTCTATATTCCATTAGTACATTTTTTTTAGATTTAAGTTTTATTCTGCTTCCATGAAGCCATCTCAAAATTTCCGTTTCAGCTATGCTCGATTTTTACTTGACATTGATTCTAGATTGCCCACTATTCTGACCCTTAATCTGACTAATTCTCATTTTTTATTTTTTTTCTCTGAAATTTTTTTTTTTTTTTTTTTGGATTTAATACTCCGACTATCCAGGCACAAAAAATATTGTATCGAGGTTTTGTGGCTCATCTACTCTACTTTGATTTTACTAAAACTTTTTATGTTTTTGTTTTCTCCTTAAATGAGCCATCCCCAGATAATTGGGATCAAGATTTTGTTGCTGTTGTTAGTTTTACTAGTACTTGGCTTTTTCTCAAACCCAAATACTTCATTACCCTCATATCATACTCAAGCAAATTCTTTAGTTTTTTTTTTTTTTTTCATATATATTTTTGGAGATCATGTGCTACACTTCTGTTACTCATCTTCTGTCCTTTTATCTGTTTAATTTTCTCTCTAGACTCATTGTAGTGTTCCAGGATATCACAGGAGCAATTTGAAGCACACTATTTATTTTGATTTAGAATATTCTTCTTTTATGTTCTATGACTTTTTCAGCTAACGACAGTTAACTTCTCTCCATATCAATCGTTCTTTTTGTTTCTTTAATTGAAGCTCTCTCAAACATACCATTGATATAGTCATTGTTTACTTTTTTTTTATATCGTCAGTCATCCATCTCATAATTCTTATTTTGGCTTAAGCTCGTTCTTTCGATATGTTCTTTAGCATTCAGAATCTTCCCTAAATGCATGTCTAGATAACATCTGATTTTTTCTATACAACCTCTTATGGTGCCTTTGGGAATGGAGTTTTGAAACTGGGGTTTGGTGGAGTTAGGCCTCCAAATTACTAAACTGTGGTGCGTTTGGGAGTGCTTTGGTGTTAGACAAAACTCCATTTTAAATTCCAAAACATCCATCAAAACTGAAGTTAGCAAAACTCCAATCAAAGTGTTTTTTTGTATACTCCTATTTGAACTCCATTTCCTTCTATCTTTTTAACAAAACTCCAATATTAGCTCTAAGTTCTCAAATGCTTCATAACTTAAATAAAATCTAGTTTTGCCAATGGAGTCTCGTCATTTCAAAACCCAGTTCCAATCTCCAAAATAAACCTAACTCCATTTCAGCAAGCTTTGCTCCCAAACTAGGCCTTAAGATTTTTCTGTTTGCTATTTTGGTCAATGACTACATTTCATCATTTCTAATTTGAGACCAACCATTATTTCTGTTCCTAGAGTTCACAATTTTGGCTGGAAATGTTTGACTAACCATTGCATCATAGTTGAGGAACTGTTGTTTTTTTTTCCAATCAATTTAAAAATTCAATGACAGATTTTTTTAAATGTGTTATTTTATGTTTTATTTTGCTTGGCATTTCTTTCTTCCCAAAGCATGTATATGACCGTGTCACATTCAAATGTCTGTCCTTTGTGTTTCTACTAGAATTTGACTAATCGGCAAAAGCCAGGATGTGGCAAGGGTTCAGCTGTAGATCGATCAAGAACTGCAACTACTGTGTAATCTACATGCCGTTGTTGATTACCATCTTTTAATTACTATTTATAAGATAAGTTGCTTCATTTGTTGAATTTGATATAACTGCAGGTCATTGAAGAAGAAGTTGAAAGAACACATGACTGACTTTCAGGTAAGTAATCATCCTAACTGTTTATAACTTGACTTTTTGATCCATTTTATAATATTTTAATGCAGCTTGTGTAATTGCTGGGAGAGGTGCAACATGAAATATGCTCAAAATAAAAGCACATGTGATGGCAACTTCTGAAACACTAAACAGAAATGTCAGAATATATATAATTCAGTATAATTAATGTAAACCACCCCCCCCCCCCCCCCACCCCCCTCGTGCGAAATTTTCAGTTTCCTACTATCTAGAT